>JARHVA010000251.1:0-97500 GCA_037957365.1 Torreya grandis | reverse complement strand
CACCACTACATAAAGGGCTAATCAAATTGTATTGGGTGAAATGATAAGGTTGATACCTTCTATTTACCTTTGAATAAGGCGTATTCAATGAAAATTCACACATATGTGTGTGCATCCTTGAAAAGAGTTTGCCAATAATAACCAACTCACATAATTTTTTTAGTAGTAGTCTTGGTTAAATAATGGCCTCCTAATGGGCTGTTATGGAATTCTTGGAAAAAATTTCTCACCTATTCTAATTATACTCATATTAAGAGGACTCCATTCAAGTATTTTCATAAAATTACACCACCAAACAACACATAAGGAATGGATTGTACCCTAAAGTGCCTTTGCTGAGATTTACCTAGGCTAGGTGGATATACACCATTTAAAAGCAAAGCCTTCAAATTTTTAATCCAATTTATTAGGATGCCTTGGTTCATTGATAGATCCTTAGATAATGTGATAACTATATTTTATTCATATCGTACACTATCTTCCATATGTTCACATAGCCCTTTCCCTTGCACAAGCTTGGTGACCTAGATGTCTACATCGTATTCCATCACTTTTGTGATCTAGCTAGCCCTTTTTTGTTGATGTACTTTTTGAGTAGAAAATCTTTAATGTCTACATGTGGGGCCATCAACAGAATCTTATTATTGTAAAGCATGTGCTGAAACTTATTTAGTGACCTTATGACTATGATGGCGTGTTTCTCTACAAGGATGTAGTGTATCTCTTAATGTTTTAGTTATTAGATATAGAAGGTAACTAGTTGCTAAAATTGATCATTATTTCACTCTACAAGAATGGCTAAGATGCCTTTAGCTATACCAAATCCTTAAATTGTAAAATCCTTAATGTAATATGGATTGATCAGGGTGGAATCCTATGCGATAGTTCACTTGATAGCTTCATAACTATTCTTTCTTTCATGATTCTAGATAAATTTAACACCTTTTTTAGGAATCACAATGAGGGATTTGACTAGGGTAGTGAAATTAGGTATAAATCTCCTAACAAAGTTTATTCTTCTAGTGAAGCTCTATAGAATATTTTTGTGACTTGGGAGAGGAAGGGATGTAATATATTTGACTCATTCTAGATTGATTGTGATTCCTTATTTGGAAATAATGTGCCCTAATAGAGTGCCTTCATGAACTTCAAATATATTCTTGATAGGGTTTAGAGATATTCTAAAATCTCAACACCTTTAAAATACTTGCTCCAAATGGCCTAAGTGATCTTCTACATGCTTGGAGAAAATAGTTATGTCATCAAGGTAGAATAAGATGATCTTGTTAATGAGTTCTTTAATTTCCATATCCATAGATCTCTAGAAGGTTTCTCCTACATTTTTTAAATCAAAGGGCATTCATTGTTATGCAAAAGTTCTCCACTTAGTGGTGAATGACATTTTGTAGCAATCACACTCTTACATAAGAATCTTATTATAGCTCAAATAGACATCTATAAATGATAATATCTCCATGCCTATAATTATTTATATAATTTTCTCCATTATCAATAGGAGATAGTGATCCTTAAGGGATGCCTTGTTCAAGTCCCTGAAGTCTATGCATAGGTAGATCTCCCCATTCTTCTTCAAAATTGGGAATAAATTAGAAACCCACAAAGAGTGTTTAAATGGAAGTATTATGTTGGATTCAATGAGCTTTGAGAGGTCCTTTCAAATTAAAGGCTCAAATTTTGGGTTGATAGGCCTTTACTTTTGGTGAAATATATACACATTAAGCTCAATCTCAATAGTGTGTTGGGATAAGCCTAGATTAAAGCCTCTAAAGTCCTTATATATCCATACAAAGATATCATCATATCTCCTATTTAATTTGATAAAGTTATTTATTTCTAGTGGGGAACAAACCTTCCTAGATTTCAAGATCCTACCTTCAGAGATGGTCCCTTGCATAGAGATATCCTCCTTGACTATCATGTTCCACCTCTCTCCCTTAAGCTTGTCATCATAATTGAAGATGATTTCTAAGGTAACTAACCCCTTTGTAAAATTTTTCCCTTTCAATTGGTTGACTTGATCTTTGTATTGAGTCTATAACTACACTTGGTTTTTAGTGTAGAACTCAACCTCATCTTGCTAGACACTGATAATCTACTCATCACTTTCAAAAAAATTCCAATTATCTATATTATCATGGACTTATACCTTGATTATGATCTTGATGAGTTTTTCATATCCTTTTGTTACATTACATGGGATGTCATACTGCACACCTATGGTTGAGAGTGTATATGCATCAACATTCTATAATCTTGGTATGGAACTAAAATTGAATACATCAAGTATTCCATCATATCCCACACCCTATGCTTATAATCTTTGAATGAGCCATTATTAGTCATGATCTATGCTCTAACCTACATTACAATCAGTTCACTATCACCAAATGCATGTATAACCTTGATTCCTTTCTTCCATGTAAGATAGAGACATTGGATCAACACCTCATATTTTATAGTGTTGTTAATACAACCAAACTATAACATAAAGGCATGGAAATATATCTCCTTTGGATGGGGGACTAGTATCACACTAGATCATATGCCATTTTTTCATTGGGAACCATAAAATTATAGTTTCCATGTGCCTTCAAGATCTTCTTGCACCTCTACAAGCTCAGGTATCATAGTGTCCTTAAATATGCAATATGTTCCTATCCCTATCTCTTATACATTATCATATGGGTCACATTCATAATTTTGATACACCCACTTATCAAGAAAATAATTCAAGACCTATTCAAGTGGTGTTGTGGATTCATGGAGATTTGGATTATCTTTTTGATCAAACATTGTGTAACTTGATTCAACTGGGTTGGGAAAGTATGGCTCAACATACTTGGTTTAACTCTAATTGTCACCTTAATTCTAAATCTAATTTTGAGCAACATATGCAACTAGTTTAAAGATAAGTATTCACCTATATTTTCCATGAAGTCTTAGGAGAGGTAGATGGTAAAGTAGGGAGACAAGTTAATGATTGGGATATTTCATCGAATCAAAAGTCTTGGGCATACATGAAATGTAAGGTTTAGATCTTTGATGATTCATAAAATATTAACTATTTTTCCATTCAATTGAACCATTCTCTTTAAAATAAGGATAATATGAAATTCTAAGCATATATGCAATCTTATTTGGCATACTAAGATGCTTACACCTAAGTTGATCTTGAAATTGTGTACTAGTTATTGGATAATAATTAAGGAAATATAAAATGGGGGTAGTTTGGTGCTACTACACACTTTTGTTTCTTCCACTTTAGACTAGCATAAGATTGTTGAGATGGAAGGTATAGTTTGTAATGGCTCACATGCTTAAAATCTCTTTACAGTATCCTATAACAAACTCCTTTAAGAATGAATATCAAGATCATCCCACATGATTACATTAATGCTTGTCTTCTTCATATGTTCAACTATGTTGAAGGGAATTTGAGATCTTTTTGGTTGTGTTTTTTATTGGTAGCATCCTATCACACTTGTGCATTGGTCTAAGGTTGATTTCTCTACCCAACTTGTGCCATGTACATTGAAGGTTGTGCAAGTGTCTTGGCTTATGTACTTGTGAGCATGACTTGGGGTACTAAAGTTGGTAGCACCTCTTCTATTATTCTCTTTTTAAATATTATTTTAAAATCAACTAGGGTGCTTCTTGGGTTTGATGTACCACTTTGATTTATATAATTTAAGTCACCCTCCTACCAGTTAATAAGAGTAGACCCATATTATTACTACATTGATTCTTAAGGTTATTATCTATACAAATATATAATATTTGACTGCTCTTGAGGCTATGAAAAAATTTGCACCATAAAAACTTGGTCCATGGTTCCATTTACACATGTAGCTTGACTATGCAATTGACTATATGGAAAACACCATTCAAAATCATACATAAGATTGTTTTACATGGGCATAAGGAATCTAGAGGCACTAGTAACATCAAAATTTTGTTCATAAGGTGATCTATTATATTTGAGATAATTTTGTGCTTAGATGCCACCTTGGTAGAGAGGTCTATTTGGTTGGTATTATTGAGTGAAAGGTTGATGAGATCTAAAATACTAAACTTACTACCTTTTGAGGGCTACAAGCTCATTTTTAAATCTTTATAAAAGTGTTTTAACCTTGTGAAATTAGTTAATGGGATTACTTAACCTTGTGAAATTATTTAATGGGATTACAAGATGAATTTGGTGAGATTATTATGATAGGGATGGTTGCTCACATAAGTTTCACAACTAGTTGGCTAGGAGGAGGTTCTATGAAAAGAGGCATAGGGGGTCTAGGTGAAATCTTACCTACTTTAATTAGATAATTTTGGGCTCAAATCCAACATCATAGGCATCTACAAGCAGTGATCCTCCCATGGATTTAATCATCATAAATATATCACTATTAATAGCTGTCAAAAAAATAAAAATGCAGTATTAAGGATGATTTTTACAAGGGTGGGATCCTATCCTAGATTCCCTATAATTTGAAGTCGAAATCAACCATCATCTCATTTGGGGATCTCTCTATAGTTGTAAGCTACTCTATCAAGGACAAGTGGTCTCTCCAATCCTCAAATCGCTTGCATAGTTCTTTCCCAAGCTTATCCAAATTATGAATGGAGTTTGGTCTCAAACCTTAGTACCACTGAAGTGTTTTTCCTTTGAAATAAGAGGCAAGTAGTTTGACTATGATGTTTGCCTTGGTAACATGGTGCACTAAGTATATAATTTTAATATCCTAAATATGTTCCATAGGGTAATTTACATTTTTAGACATGAAATAAGACATTTTTTTAGCATTACGACTAGAAATTTGTCATATTGGCCAAGAATTAATAGATCACCTCAACTAAAAGGCACAAACAAATAATTTTTCTATACAACCATGAATGGGATATGTAATAATATTCCTCTAGGTGTATTTAACCTCTAAAATGGGGGTTTAGATTAAGTTCTATGTGATGAATGTCTTAAACATTTATCTCTCTTGACAAGTGATGAAGATACTCTTGCCCTTATTCTTATAGATGGCACAAAAATCTTAATGAAATGGAAATCAATACCCCTTAAAGATGATATCATTTACCTTGGCATAGATGAAACATTGATCTTTATGAACTAGAAATGCTTGGAGTCATCAAGCACATAGATTGAGTGTCTACAACACTATTGGATAAGCATAGCACCGATTCCTCAACTTTTCATTTAAATATGTCCCACTAGGTATGCTAAAAACTATTTTTATTCAAAATGTGCACCTATATATGATCTATGGCATGGAAGGTTTTTTGGTAGGGTGTAGAGCATGAGTGCTTAGCATGGTGAAATGAAGCATTCAATGTTGTACATGGAAATTTTATCACTCACCTGCACACATAGAACATCGATTATCTTGTTAAAATAATGGGATCATCCCCCAAGGTATGGTACTCTTGTGCTCCTTGGGATAAACCTATGAAGTGGTTTAAATTCATTCTATTCTGAGTGTATCATTTTAATACTAGTGTGTATACCTATAAAGATCATCATGAAATCTAAAGTTAGTGCTAAAAATAAATATTGATAAAGGGAAAAGGAAGGGAAAAGGTAAGAGTTTAAAACTAAAGATGATGCACCAAAAATAGAGTAAACATGTCCACTACCTTAATGACCACACTACAAATATCTTAGAACAAAACAATATCACTTACGCTCCACCATGGAAACTCCAAATGCATAATTAATTTTGCACAGAGGTGTGGTAACATAGTGCAACATTGAGAGAGGAAAAGGTTATCCACAAACAAAGCCTTCATAGACTAGAGTGCACATAGAATATGACCTGTAATTGAGTTTCATGTTCCACACAGAGGTGATAAGAATGGATGATAATGTAAGGGGTGAACATTACTCACCAAAAAATTCAACAAAGACAAATAAAATATAAGGTGAAAGAATAATGAAGGGATGTGAAATCAATTCTCATTAAAGTGAAAGGTTTAACCAATAAAAGCATTCTTGGAGGGAAAATTTTGGCAGTGTGAGGTTGCCTAAAGATGTCAACCATCTTACAATGAAAAAAAAGGATTTTATAATGGATCAAGCCTTTTAAAATTGATGCATCAATTGGGGTGGTAAATATAATATTTTAATTCTATTGTGGTGCCATGTCTATGCTTCTTAAATTTTGCCTGACTGTTTGGCTTTGAGAGCTAGTGGAAGGATTCTTCTAGATCCACATACATGTTGAATGGAATATATTTAGGGGGTAATAAAAGGGGTTTTATTTGATCATATTTACATTTTTGATATATTCTTATACATTTAATTCTTATAATAAGGCCTTGAATCATTGTTCAATGACTTTTCAACTACTACTTTACACTTTTCTACCATTTTTTAGTCACTGTGTGGGCCTCCTTTAGACCTACCATGACATTGTTACATACTTGATGGGAATCCATGCCTTTCATTATTTTGGGAATATTTTTGTATTAAGTAGTGCACTCCTAAATTTGGTTGGGTTTTGCATAGGTCATGTACTGTGAGTTAGTGTAGGAGAGAGGGTGCACATCTTCTTTAGTCTTTTTACAACTTAGTCACTCCCCAAATTTTTAACTTGCATGTAGGTCACACTCATTCTTGGTATCTTGAATTATGTAGGCTTCATTTTATAAAAGTATTATATATAAAGAGGGTTCACTAGAGACTACATAGTTAATTGGGTAGTGAAGAACATCATCATTGTAATTGTTTGAAAGTTGAAGTTTCATAAAGAGAACATGGAAGTAATATTTATTTTGAGTTTAGGGATCAACCTTATATGTATCCCAATCTCTCTTAATGAATTTTTGAATCTATGTTCCCTTTGGATGTCTATGGGAGACATTGGTTCACAACTCGATATTCATGGTGTTAATCATGTGTGGTAATATGAATCCTCTACATAATGGCACTTGAGCTCTACATAGACCAATGTGAGTTTAAGGGTCAACACATACCTATAAAACTATATAGATAGGATAGAAGTAGAAATTAGGCTAGAATATTTTAACCATACATTTTTTTTAAATTATGCCATGTAAAGAGTGAATAGATAAATAAAACACATATATTATTTTAGTTTTGTATCTCTCTTTGTTTTTTTTGAACTCTCTCTCTCTCTTCCTCTCTCTCTCTCCCTCCCTCCCTCCCCCCTCTCCTCTCTCTCTCTCTCTCTCTCTCTCTCTCTCTCTCTCTCTCTCTCTCTCTCTCTCTCTCTCTCTCTCTCTCTCTCTCTCTCTCTCTCTCTCTCTCTCTCTCTCTCTCTCTCTCTCTCTCTCCTTCTCTCTCTCTCTAGAAGATGAGGTTTTATACTTAGTTCCTAAACTTAATGCAATTGGGACTATTACTTTTCAAGGAGGGGTGATTGATCTAGGTGGATTAACCAATAGTGACTCTGAGGTAATCATCAACCTATTCTCTTAGCTTGCATAGACTATAGAGACAGCTCACTTTTATATATTGATCTAAATGGACCCCCTACACCACTAGATCCTAACACATGATACCATCATTTGGTCTGCATTTATATAACTAGACTTTCACCACTGGCTTCTACTATATATTACCATTATTTCTCATTTGAACCTTTGTTGATATTAATAGAGTCCACTCAAGGATCAACACTTATGTTTCAATCCTCATCATCCATTTATGTCACTACATTACCACATAATTATGATAGTGGTATCCCTAAAGATCATTTGGCATATTACCTTTATTACACACCCAGCCCTACACTAATAATGATAGACATGTCATGAGGAGTAACACTTACGTGTCAATCCTCACCATCCCATTCTACCACTACATTGCTTCTCATTTTTTATAGTAACTATAATTGGTGACATCATAACATAATAGTTATATATGATGAGTCACACATGAAACAATTCAATGATCATAATGGCTCTCATTCCTGATGACACATGATTTTATTTATGCATATTTGTAAAATTTTGTAGATAAGATATACGTAGAAAATAGTCTATAAGATATCATTGATTCATATTTTTTAAAAGTATGCCATGTAAAGAGTGAGTAGATAAATATAGCTCATTGTTTTAGTTCTATATCTCTCTTTATCTATTTTTCATTATCTCTCTCTAAGCTTCCACACTTTTACATAACTTGATCAGATTCTCATCTAGACAATTGTCCACTGATTCACAACCTAGGCATTAGATCATATACATAATATATTTTTTATAACAAAATAGTAAATATTATTAATAATATAATATGTTATTATTTTCTAAAGAGTGGTCATGGTGTCATAATGAGATAAGGAGGGATAGTTCGATGTTTTCCCATCCCATCTTGCACCTTTAGTGCATCTACTAGTCCTTATTAAGTGTCCATATCATGTAGAGTTCCAGGATCCCAATCAATAGCCTATATGAATATTTTAAATTGAAAACACTCTAGTTTAGGAAAGAAATTTAAGATCACTTAGGGAAGTAATGTAGTAATGTTATATTTTAAAATATAAATTAAAGAAATTATTTTATGAAGAATGTAAATAAATTTATTGTTTAATTTCAAATTTTAGATTTATGATCAAGCTTTAAATATTTTATAACTTTCAACATTTAGAGAATCTATTATCCATCATCTATCAAGGCAATCCATTATTTATTGAGTGTGTTTTCTCTTTAAAAGATAATTGTTTGGAATTGTAATATTAATCAACAAAATTATTATCACTCTTTCAAACATTTTTCAAATTCATAATGTATGTTTAAATGGATGAACAAATCAATATTAATTAAAATTAGGGTTTGGTGGAGTGGTAAATTAGATATTTATTGTATTGAGATTTATATTTTATTTATATTTTTGTTTTTTAATTTTAAAAAATAAAATTATTTTATTTTTATTATTTAAATGATATTTATAAATTTTAATCATATTTTGAATTTTTAGCTTATTTTTAAGGAATTTAAGCTATATCACTCTCGATTTGACTTTAAATTTTTGATCTCCATGGGTAGCAATAGGGATTGACTGGAACCAACATCATGTAAGGAGGTTCATGAGTAATAAAAAGTTTGGAAGAATCTCAAAAAGAGGGGACTCATAAAATTTATGGAATGGGTCACTGAGCATAATGTTGAGATTGCCTGAGACTTCATGGTGTCTTGGATAAAGTAAAAGGTTTGCATGTGCAACATCACCATTAATGTCTTGAAAGAGTTCATCGATAATGCCATTGGGATATCATTTGTAGGTGCCAAGGAATTCAAGGACAAATCAAAAATCAAGAGTCCCTACAATGATTCTTATAAGCAAATGATTTCATGAAAACAAATAAAAAAAGGTTTTCCATGGGCTGACCTCCCACATTATTGGCTAAAAATTTGCCTTCAAATCATGTGATATATGATGCTAGAAGGTAAATACACATTAATATTTTCTCACCATTTTCTACTTTTTAGTCATTTCATTGGGTATAAAATTAGTTTTCCCTATTTCTTGCTTAAGTCCCTTGAGATCATTATCTTGCTTCACCAAGTCAATGATACTAATCCCATTCTACATCAAAGTTTGATCCTCTTCCTTGTTAAGAATGACCAAGCCATACATTGGGAGGTTCTCCCTAGGGGTTACTCTTCTAAGGAGGACTCCTAAGAGGACTCTTCAATGGAGGATCCTACTGAGGGATCCCATCAGTCTTCTAACCATAGCCCCTAGAATAACATATCATAATCCCCCCAATTGACCTGCCCCTTGAATTATTATTTATTCCAAAACCAAAACCTATTGAAATAGGGACCCCTACAAAATCAGCCTGGAAAAGGAAAGCCATGGTTATGGAGGAGAAAGAAAGAAAGAAACAATAGCTAGAAAATATTAAGTCAAAGGTATAACAAATAGGTTTTGGCCTAGCCAAACTCATCCAAGATTTTAATGCATTACATTGATAGACCTTTGTTCACTATACTCATCCCCCATAGTCCCCTGCTATGACTTCACCTAAGGTCAATTTTAAAACTAGAAGAAGAAGAAGAAGAAGAAGAAGAAGAAGAAGAAGAAGAAGAAGAAGAAGAAGAAGAAGAAGAAGAAGAAGAAGAAGAAGAAGAAGAAGAAGAAGATGAAGAAGATGATTACCAAAATAGAGGAGACTCTCATCAAGTTTAAAATATAGGATTTATCATTTAACGGTTGGTTTAAAATTGACCAAAATCTTCATCTGCATATAATACTTCTTCATACAATCCACCTCCTTTGACTCAAATTATGATTAAGAGGAAGAGGAAAAATATTTTAAAGTGTTAGGTCTCTTTTTCACCTCCATTATTTAGGATTAGAAACCTATATATAAGAGAATTCCTATAATTTTTACATGTCAAATTATGGGTTATGCTCAAAGATAATATTGAAAAGATATAGATGGTTTTGTGTATGCCTACACAAATATTTTGAGTTGATTTGTTAATCATTGAGGATAAGAAGAATTGATAAAATTAGTGATATTAGATAAAGCAACCCTTGTTCCATATAGTGATGGGGGTTTTATTTGAACTTTTAAAGAGCGATATCATTTTTAAAATATATCTTCTATTTATTTGTTGTTTCATCAAAATTAAAACCTTGTTTCTCATTATTAATTAGTCTTTATGTAATACATCATTATTTTAGAATGAAATGAATTGATTTTTAGGATTGGTTCAAACTAAATTAATTACTAGTTTCGTTAAAGTGAGTGCAATAGTCTAGTAAAAGAGAGAGAATGGATAAAAGAAACAATGAGAACCCACTATCTATATTTGGGGCCACTTCTCCCTTAACAAGGGAATCATAATGAATCATTCCCTCTTCTTTGACCATCTATGATCATATATATAGAGTCATTTCAAGATTGAGTACGTACTTTAGGCACTCGAGAATCTAATACTACTATTACCAATATTAATAAATGATAGTGCCATTTATGATCTTTCCTCATGTTGTCAAATTTATACCTTATTAACCCAATTACTCAAATTTATTAGTAAGGAATAAAACATAAGGTAATAAATCCATAATTCAAATGAATTAGGTTTTACTTGTGGAGATCATTACATGTTATTAAGGTAATAAATCCCTAATTTAAGTGAATAACATGAAATAATTAATTATCTTTAATTGATTGAACTAATTAATAAATTAGTTTTAATCAAGTGCATGATTTAGGCTAATCAAAATTTTATTATGTATTATTCAATTGTATTTGAGATTATAAGGATCAGTTAGTCCAAAATTTTGTGCTTAACTGACCCAATTACTTGATAAATTCAATGAAATTTTTAATTAGAGTTAATCAAGATAAAATATGTACTAATATATCTTATAAGACTCAATTGATTCAAACAAGAATTTAAGTTAAGTTGGAGAAAATTTAAGTTAATATATTGTATCTAAGTTCACATAATTTTTTTATTCATAATCCCATGCTCTTTTGGTTGGAATTAGGTTGAAGGGTATAATTGAACCAATTAACTCATTTAGTTTAGCCATGATCATAATTAGGAAAATTACATTCCTTTAATATAGTTAGATACCCTTAAGATGTTGTACTTACATACCTTTAAGATGGTCTCATCCCCTTAAACTATAACACAATATTAATAAAATCATAATCGTAGCCCATTTAGATAGACACATCCCCTTAAGGTAGTCATATATCCTTAAAATATTCACATCCAATTAAGATAGTCATGCTTTGATAATATAATCACATCCCCTTAAGTAGTCATATATCCTTAAAATAGTCACATCCAATTAAGACAGTCATGCCTTGATAATATAATCACATCCCCTTAATTCATTTAAATCCTTAATTCATTTGCTTAAGATAATTTTAAATTTTTTTGGTCCTTATTTTGGTTCCCATGAATTGTATGCAACTAGGTTCATGAAACTTGATCAATGTTAATCACCCACTCAATTTTAATTCCCATTAAAATTTCATGCTCCATTGATATAATCATATCCCCTTAATAAGGTCACTATCTTAGGATGGTGCTAATCATGCATATATTTCATGTTAATTTATTGTAAATGAGATTGTGTTACTCTATTATCCAATTTCACTCTCAATTAACTCAATTAATTGATTGGTCTTAATTAAGATAATCAAAATCCCTTAAGATAACATCATATATTTTTATTAAAAATTATTCCACTTTGAGATGATCACCATCTTAGTATTGGGGCTAATTATGCACTCAATTATTGTGAATAAATTTTAATTGGGTTTACAAGATTCAATTATCCCCAATTATGTATCTGATTAATTAATTAATTAATTTAATAAAGTGCATAATTGGGGATAATTAAGATCTGATTCCAACTAATTAGTTGTAGTAAGTTCATGAAGCTTGTTTAGGCCTAGTTGCACACTTGATTGATTCAATTACTTGATTGGTTCAGTCTACAATAAAATAATGCTAAATTTATTTTTAATATACACTAATTCTTGTATTTGTAAATTTATGGAATTATTAGTCATAATTATTCTCCTAATTAAATGTATTATTTGTTGTTGGAAATAATTTTTTTTTACTCACATTGGTGAGATATTTGTTAGATGGTTATGTCAATTGGTTAAATATGTTATTGGTGTGTATGTGAGTTGTGATAACAATTCATACATAATAGAAGCTAAAGAGAGATTCTACACATGAAAATAGGAGTGAAGATAGGAATTTGATATAGATATAAGGTCACTTTCTTATAAAATAGGACAAACTATTTTGTATAAATATTTCTATCATTAATGAATGAAACATGTTGATTGGTTGCCTCTAATTTGAGCTTTGCTCTCCTTTTTTGATCTTTGGCTCTACCAAAAGTAAGACAATTTTTACATTTGGTGTGTTCAACTAGACATGTAATTGAGGATAATTCAATATCAAAATATTCTAATTGAATTTAATTAGTGTTATGGGTCTTAGTCAACCTTAATTATATGCTTAATTAATCTAAACATCCAATTCAACCAATTACTCAATTGATTCAACTAGACATGAAGTTAAATATTATTAAGCCCACTTCATAATAAAATGTTGAAATAAGATTCAAGTGACTCAACTACTTTATCTCATGATAAAAAGAATAAATATGAAACTCATTTATATAATAATATTCTCTAAAATCAAGTTATATATATGAAATTATGAAATTTTAATTTTGTACATAAAATTTTCAAATAAAAACTATCAAAATAATTGAGATAGTTTATTCTAACATCAAATGGATGTGAATATAATATATTAAATAATGATTTTTCATATTATATAAAGAGTTTTTTTAATACTAAGTTTGAATTTCACATGTTCTTTTTTTAAACTAATATTTAATAAAAAAATAGTTATTTAAATATGTTTATATAATATCATTTTATAAATATATTTTTATAAAATAAACTAATATCAGATAGTAAAGTAAAATTATGATTATCTATAATATTGAATTAATTAATTATTTTTTAATATAACTATTACTTTTGTTATTTATAAATATTCTTAATTTTTAAAATTATATTAATGTCTAATTGTAAAATAAAATCATAATTATATAATATTAAATTGAATATAATTGATACCTTTTAATTTATTTTTATTTATAAACATTATTATTAAAATACTAAAAATAATTATGATATGATAAGACTCCCACCAAAATTCCTATTTTTTTGAATTTCCACATTTTTAATGAAACCAAGGAATAAATGGATGTTCAATGTTTTGTGAGGGAATATTAATTCTATTCACTACAAATTCTTAGCACTCACACACACAAGTAATATAGCTATATTATATTATATATTAAATTTAATATATTTTAGAAAAATTAAAGATTTAGAAGGCATATTAATTAAGAAGATTTTAAGTTTTTTTAATAGGTAAAGGAGGGTTGGAGGGTCCCTCACCTATTTATTAATCAAAAAAATGAAAAATATAATAGTTGTTAAATGCATGGCACCACAAAGAAAAAATAACCCAAAAGGTAGGTCAACCAAAAGTAAGCCTTGTAGGGCAACAACAAAATAAAAAAACTCTAAGGATGGGTCCACCAACTAAAAATAAGATGATGGAAATCTAACACATAAAACCACCACTCAACTGACTACCCACTTATAAGCCACTAGAACCACTACCCATTAGAGAGCCAACACCATTCTTACTACTGCCTCCCTCCTGTAGAATCCTATGAATGCCAACACATAGAAGAACCAAATCTCAATCATCCTATTTAGAGAAAATTAAATAAGATTATCCACTTAGCAATAACTCATTTACTGCATTCATTAACTAAACATGAAAAATAAGTTAAATAATCTTATTTACACTACCCTGGTTAGCTCCTTATCCTTCAATGCCATAAGAAGATTCCCCACAAAATTTGTAGCCACCAAGGAATTCACTTTCACCCTAGAATTGGTCTCCTAAAACACCAGTCTAATAATATCTTTTACTACCTATAAAACATTCCAAGATTAAATGTATAACACCCACTTCACCTTACAATCCAATAATTTTCCCTCAAATGCCATCTCCCTTGTATCTACCTTGACACATAAAAGAGGCTCACTAAATGACACCTAAAACATTTGATCTTTACTAACAGTCTTTCTCTCTCATCAAATCCTATAAAATTTTAACAATGTGAAAAATGAGATCCCCTCAAATCAAATAGAAATTAATGCATCATCAACCCTACCATACCCAAATAAATCATGTTGATAAGAAATCCCACATACACCTCTCACTAATAAATCACATCCACCCATCCAAAATTGTCTCACCAACCCTCCACACTGCCCAATCATTATCAATAATGATCTCCTTGGTTTGTGAGATCCTTATGTTTGCAAGGCCACCAGCGATAAAATTTTATTTATAGAATAAATGCTTATCCTCATAGAAATTAAATTCATCTAACATACTCCATGCCCAATTTATGATGTTCTTGATGTTCCAAAATCCAACCTACCTATTCTAAAAGGCTTGAATGATTACCATTGAATCACCATCAAATATTACCCAATTAATTCCACACTGAACTGAAAGAAAAATCCCCCATACCAAATCATGTGCTTCCACCTCATTATTAGTTCCATTGATGATTTCAACTAAAACCTCTCTAATTAATGATCCAACACAATCATGAATTATGCATCTAACCACAAGGCACCTAGATTTCCACTAGTGACCCCATCAAAGTTCATTTTGAATAAACACAGAGGGGGGAGTACCCAACCCATCTTTCCTAAATGTTTTAAATTCTTAAATCACACAACCAAACCATTAACAGTGGGTAACTTCAACAAAAACTAAGATGAGATGATCTATGAATCCCAATTTTAGAGATTACCTTTACACCACTTGGAATGGGTAAAGCTAACTTAATACATAACTAGTTATATTTATTTCATCACCACCTTAAAAGGACCGATCCTATTTTCATGATTGAGGATCCTTAGTTTCTTCAGTCCATAGTGGAGATATTTAATTATACATGCAATCCATTTATTATTTTTTAAATCACATCTCATAATGGGAATCCTTTTATAAAATGATGAATTCTTTTATGTTATTTTGTATTACCCAAACCCTCTCAAATAAATTGGATATTGATTCCTTTGAAATATTTGAAATTAAATTCCCTTTCAACTAGTAGACATGGGTTATGAGTGTAGCGTCATGTTATAGAAAAATGATTAACAAGTTTTATTTGTTTACATCAAGTTTCCTCCAAAATTATGTGTGACAAGTAAATCATTGAAAATTATAAATTCCAAACAACATATGAAAATATTTATTTGAACATATAATTATTGATTTTTATCACCATTGCTATTCTATTTGTATCCTCATATCCTAAATTAAAATTGAAACTAGGATCTATTGTATTATTTATTCAAATCATGATCAAATGTAAAACTATAGGGATCTTCCAAATTTTGTAAATTGAAACTAGGTTCTATTGTACTATTTATTCAAATCATGATCAAATCTAAACCTATAGATATCTTCAAAAAAAATTAAATATGATGTACTAGGGATTTTGTGTAGACATTTTGGAACATTGCCATAGGAACACTTATGAAATTTTAATGGATTTCCATCTCTAGAAACTATTATATCTTGGAAAACACTTGCAATGGGGGAAAATTCAAAAATTATTTATATAAGATCATTTGAAATAAAATAAAAAATGCTCAACATAGACTCATTAACATCTAAGTACACTAATTTTTCAACTATGATTCCTCTCTCCATGTTGGTAGTATTTTCACAAAAAAATAAACTGGAATTCATGTATAATGAGGGAGACACAAGATTGACAATTTTGAATATTTATTCCATCTAAATCTCTTTAAAGTTTCAGCTCTTATTAGTGAATATAAATAATAGCCATATCTTAGATCTCCCCAGAGTCAACCAATAAATCCACTTTGTTTGATCCATACTTCAATTAATTATGATCTCTAAAGTATACATGCAATTTGTTTTTAGAAATTCAACAAAACATAAAATTATCTAGAAAATAACATAAAAAACCAAACACCTTGTGGGCATAGGAGACCATGTTTTATAATGGGAACACATGAAAAACAATATGTTTTTATTCAACATGATTACACACACACATATGATAAAAAAAAATGGAATAGAAATACATAAGCCAAAAATCTACTAAAAATAAAACTATTTATAATTGAAATTGGAAGTTGACATAACTAAACATGACCATTCATATGATGGGAAAATATGACCCATTGAGATTCAATTTTTAACATCATGAGGATATGTTTTTAAAGGACATAAAGAATAACAAAAACATGATTTAATTATATCCATGGGAAAAACATGAGGCATGGAAGGGAAAGCAAATATAAACTTAAACACTTCACCCTTAAGAATCAAGTTACAAAGATTACTTGCATCCATTAAATAACACATGAATCACACATTTTTATCATTGCTAAAATTATGGTGTTTCAAATTTACATTTGTAATGTAAAAATAATGAGACATATCTTCAACATCTTTATTTTTTGGATGTTCTTATGGCTTTTTTACAATTAATGGTTGAATGAAATCTTCTTTAGATGCCTCCAAAGGTGGGCTTGGGACTAAAACATTATGGAACTCAAAATTAATATTTTTTTGGTTAATCTATATTTCTTCTTCATCAAAATTTTATTTTTACTTAGATTAAACCTCTTCACTCGTCTCCTCTTCATTATTGTGTAGCTCACTATGCTCATGATTTTTCTCGTGTTTTATGGAGGTTAAAAATAAATTTTTAATGAACTCTTACATGTATTCAATTTCTTGGGATAAATTATCAAGTTCCTATTGGGTTCAACTTGCCCCATCCTCCATTTCCTAGATGGGGACCCTTTTGTTTAGTTTGGTCTCTGGTTCATAAGTTCATAGATGTGAATTAATAACTTTTAGATTCTTCATTGACTAACCAAGTCTACATAATCAAGTATTCATGACAAAATATTAGTCTAAAATTCTAATCTAGGGTTGCATTGATTTAAATGTCTGAATTTGATTAAATATATTAAGTCTTTGTCTAGATCATGTTTTAGAAATGTGTCAAATTTCCCTTCTTTAGGCCATGTTACCTTAGATCTAGGTAAGTTGTCTAATAGTTTCAAAGTTTTTTATCTTATTTTCCTCATAATTTTAATCTATTTATACTTAATTTGAGACTAATTGACTAAGTGTTCATATGTTTCAATTCTTAGACTTAGTTGATTTCATAATAATTAAAAAATATATGCTTTCAATTCAACAAAATTTGGCTTTGATTTCATTTAAAATGGCTTTCTCTTGGCTAAGTTCATCTACCTTATTACTTTTATTTTGAATACTTATCCATTTATTTTCAAATAACTTAGTCTTTGTATTTTATAATTAAAAATGTATATTGAGTTTTGGTTTTTTCCTACAGGTGCTCAAATTTTCTCTTCGAGCCATGTGGTAGGCTTTTGCTACTCTATTGCACTTCAATGGTTTATTTTTGAACCAAGCCTTCAAATATTTAGATCATTAGGATGATAAAAAGTGGCATGATATTAGTGATCCATTTTCCTAGATTCATTCATATTATGAATTAGTCCTATGGGTGAGTGGATTGAAAGGATGTTTCTACTTGGCATGATATTGATGACCTAATGTCCCAGAGTTGTCCATATAATTTAATAACCCTCTATACAAGTAGCTCAGTAGGATTACACCATGTGGAATGATTTCAGTCTATATATTCTTCATACACATCTAAGCCACAACTTAAAAAGATGTCACCACATGGAAACATCTTGTTACTACATGGCCAAGACACATTCAAATTATAGGTAAGACTTGGGTGAAGTGACTGGTTATTACATGGAAAGGAAACCAAACCCAAGGAATTAAAATAAGAATTATGGCCATGTAAGTAGGTCTAGTCACCAAAGGAGTTTAATAACTAAGATGATAGTCATTTGGCATGTCAAGGTTATCAAATACCCCAAATGGACTATGTGTCAAGTTTGTATGACACTGTTAAAATGTGAGAAGATTCTCACCAATTAAGAAAATTTAAAGTGACAAAATTCAAGATGAGTAATGGGTAAATCAACTAAAATGTCCTAAAATTAAAATGAATTAACATATCCATTTAATCAGTCTACAAATTGACTGCATAAGTTTATGTAGAGCATGGCGGGATGGTAGCTCTAAGAAAATACCAACAATAATATGCCACTAATATTTGAATTT
Source organism: Torreya grandis (assembly GCA_037957365.1). NCBI lineage: Eukaryota > Viridiplantae > Streptophyta > Pinopsida > Cupressales > Taxaceae > Torreya > Torreya grandis. The sequence goes on along the minus strand of JARHVA010000251.1, from coordinate 78,693 downwards.
GATTACAACTAGCCCCATAATTTGATGTAAAACATTTAGTATGATATGATTCATTACTTAGTATGTATATTATGAGGAATCAAAAGATAAAAATATGAGCTAGAAGACAAAATATTTTCCTTAAAGAGTCATGTTTCAACTGTAGTGGTGGGTACACCTTTAAATATATCAGGGAATCACGAATCCTAATTTCATTTTTTAATCATCATTGAATATTTTTAAGCACCTAATTATTGGGATGAGGTGGAAGATGAGGCCATGAGTTTAACACATTGGATATTTAAAAAGGTTGTATTTCCATTTTAAGGGGAGATACTTTTAGGTACCAAGGCTCTACAAGAATTATGCTAGAATTTCACCTACCTTTATTTATTTATCTTTTTCATAGATTATGTTAGGCCCCTAACTAATTACTACAGGATTAATGCCAACATGACTTCCACCTAGGTGTGAGAGGATCATTTTGATGAGTGTTTAGCCTTTAGGCTTTTTATGGCTAGCTAGGGGTTATAGTGCATATCTTATGTTAGTTGGTACGTAGTTAACTATCTCCCAAATTTTTAGGGCATATTCAATGATTTGAAGTGATGTGGTAGCTATAGAATAGAGTTCACAGAGTCATAGAGTTCGTAGTTATGATGACCAAGTTCCATCATGGCACTCAGTGTGCAACTTCTATCCTGGCAAAGATGCTCTTGAAGGTTATTTAAGGAGCTTAAGCTAGAAGATACAGAGAGATGAAGAGTGGTAGTGAAGATCAATAAAACTAAATTCTATGTATCTATTGTTTCAATTGTCATTAAGGCTTTATAAATATTATGAAGGCCACTTCGATCTATTTGTATGTGTCTAATCTCATTTTTGAGCCTTTGAGATATTAATATTTTGATATGAATAGAAACTCTATTGTAGATTTTAAACAAAGGCTGAATGTTTTGCATTTACATATACTATGTTTGGTTAGAATGCATACATTTATAATGTCATACTATTGGTGAAATTATGTTAATTAATGTTCGTGCATTTTACTAGTTCACATCTTCAATAGAGTCCCTGTAATGAAATAGATGTCATCATCATTTTATATAATGAATGCATATAGATCCTTCACTTATAACCCAATACTTGTGTAATTCACATCTATTTAATATGAGTAAAAGTAGCCTTGTGACCTCTTAAGTGCCTATATGATACTTGGATTAGTCCATGAAAGGCTTACACCTTTAGATCTTTCTTAAGTTTTTGTTAAAATACTAAAGTCCCCTAATTAAAGCCTCATGCTATGGCATAACTAGCCCAATGTTGGGCCCCAGTTCTTTCTTAACTATGATTTGGGTGAGTACATAAGGCTAGTGCCTTATGTGGATTGATACTAGCATAGTCGAGTGATTAAATTTTGAGCACAAAGGGAACATACCATACTTTCACCTAGTTATAATAAACTAGTAACTAACCAGAATAGAAATTTTTACAACATTTTGGTTACATTGTCAGGACCCATGTTGAATTTTGTTATTATAATGGTTAGATAAAATGATGTATTTAATTTCTCTCAAAAACATAGAGCATTGGATGAAACAAGTGGAAGATAGATTTTCTCTAAAGCATCCGACTTGTAAAGGACAAAATCCAAGAAGATAGGTTTAGGACAACCTATATGATGCTTTATATGATGTCTTTTTCTATGAGTTACTTGAGCATATGTATAGGTGGTTGAATGCATATTCAACCCATAAAATATGAAGCAATGGATAGTTTTATGAGTAGATAAAGGAACACCTAGAGAGGATTGAAACCTTGGATGTTAATTAGATTAGAGTAGTGGATAAATGGTGGAAAGGAGACTTAAATAGATACATACTTGAGTTCACAGTCACAATATATTTTTTTCTTAAGGAAGTAGAGTACTACTTTTTACATGACCCTCGAGGCATGTTTATAAAGGAGTCTGGTACATATCTCAAAAAATTAATGGTGGATTATGATTTTGAAACTTTAGGGATGTAAGGCTAAAATCCTCTCACATATGAGTTGTGAAAAGGGGGAGAAGGGGATGTGCAGGTGAGGCATAATGGAAGGGGGTGAGTAAATTGACACTTGAGAGCTTAGAATATAGACTTATAATCAGAGATGGTGACAACTCTTGGAGGATCTATAACCTAGAAATGTAGAGAAAACCTGTAGTGAATAAGAAGGGCATAGGGAAGGATCTATTAAAATATAATAGTGTGAGGATGAGATATATAATGAAGTGATGAATCAAGCTCAACACTTGATAAGGGTGGAATTCATTGGGTTCCTACAAGATTTGGTGACTAAAGATATCCTTAACATGCATACCCCTTTTTAACTTATAGTGCATGCTCATGCATTAGATCCCCTACTTGAATAAAGTATAGAAGTAATTATTGACTCTGATAACAACTTATATCTTAGACATTCCATAGACTTACATTTCAACTTTATGATTAAGCATATTATTCTATACAAGGAGGTGAGCAAAACTACCTCTAAACCATTGGGCACTAAATCACCACACTATAACTTGACTGCAAGCATACCATCTCAATTGATTTTAGCAATGAAAGGTGGTAAATAACCCATAAGAAGTGGTCTGATGCCACAAGTAAGTATCATAACACCAATGACATCAACTACACTAGTAGTAATGATGGGACCAGTGCCTATCCCCATGGCTAGAGGCATTACAAGACCATCATCAGGATAGATATTAGGAGGACAAGCACTTTAAGTACCAAAATTCCACCATAACAAATCCACTATGAGATGGATATTCAATTGATAGAGCATTGAAACATGGACAATGTTGTAGAACATGTGTTGAAGTGTGAACTATAGTGGAATGTGTAAGGAACAACCTAGTTAGAGCATAAGGCTACTCAGTTTGAGACCACTCTACTTAATCACACCCATAGTTGGTATAGGAAATTTTATCTTAATAGGCCATGGTTGATGTATTCTTGAAGGAATTTGACATTCTAAAATTTGAATAACAGAGCATCATCATGCTAAAAGAGATTACCCAAGAACTCTCAGAGAGTGTGTGTCTATATGATGTAAGGTTCAAAACTCTCCTATCAAAACTCTTGTATGATATTCACCCTTCCCATCATGCATAGTGGTTCATTATGGGGTTACTCATGCCATTTCAAAGATCACTTTTCATGAATACTTTTATGATCATCGAGAAGTTCTTAAAGCCATGTTTAGAGTTAAGGTAGTCAGAAGTGCAGACATTGAGACCTACCCATTTATCGAAGTAAAGATTTCATTTGTGGTCTCCCAACTTGAAAATCTTACCATCAACTCTTTACATGATTCTCAAAGTAAACTATGGTGCATCGAATACAAATTAGAAGGCCATAATAGAACTAACATTCCATAAAGGAATGTGTGCACTCTACTTCTATGTTATGAATTATATCGAGAAGAAATTGACATCTAGAACTACCCTTTATTGTAATGCACTATCCAATTCAATATAATAATCTATTATTGTTTGTGAAATTCTTACACCCATACCACTACTAACTTATAGGTGATTGATGAAATTCATGACAACATGAAAAGAGGTGCATGACAAGCTACTACCATTATCAAGGGGAAAGAAAACTAAGGTAATGATGGCTTTGAGCAATAGAATATAGGATTCAAGATGTAATGAGGTACCAAAGGGTGAGGTGGAAGATGTAGTGGTGTAAGGTTCCTACCATACTCATCTTATAAGTGTGGCTCAATAGAGAATTATTAGTGTGACTGCCCTACACATCCCATGTGTGGGTATTATCAAAGGCCCCATAAGGTCGAAGAATGCCCTGACCTATATAAAAAATTGACCCAATGCAGGCTTGACGTAGACAAGGGCATAAAAATGATCAAGTGTGAGTAAAAGGCATAAAAATAGACCCCAAAGGCACAACCTACATACAGAAAGATAGTCAAGGTACATGTAACTATGAAAAATGGATTCACCACTTGGCCACTAGTTATGTTAGTACTTGAGTTACACCTAGAGTATGGGGATAGGGGTATCAATGAGTACATAATGTGGCCTAAACCCAAAGTTATGATATACAAAGACCCAACATGCCAAAAATATGTATTACAGTAGGCTATGAGTGTAATCCAAAAACTATAAATGGAGATCTAATTAGTGTGAGACTTCGAAGCCCATGATACCACCTCATGTAAGAAGTAAGATAGCTAGGAAGCTAAAGTACAAGAACTAATGAAGATCATATGCCTCTTGAAAATAGAAGGAATGTTGTCATTATTTAAGAACTTACTCCTAGATCATGTAGGACAAAAATAATTTGAGGTTTTCATGTCATGCATAGAGAGGGCATAATAAGTTTGACATACACAAAATGCTAAATATGACCAAATTCTTGGTGGATGCCACTATTAATGGATGGTCTATCTGTGAGGTTCTTGTGCACAAAAATACTGAGGTTAACATCTTGAACAAGAATTCCTTGGAGAAAATGGGTAGGCTAGACTTAAGACCCTCCCCTCATGTAATATTCATGTCAAATAAGACCTAGGCATAGCGTATCAGAAATCTAAAGAGTGTAGTGTAGATATTATGAGCACCAAGTTTTGCACTAAATTTGAATTCATAGATTTAGTAGATCAAGACAACTACTGGAACTTTTAGGAAGGCCATGGTGATATGAAAAAAATGTTGATATATAATTCAAAAGGCACTAATGGACATTAGATAATAAAAAGGAGATGGTAGTTATACCCCTCTCAAATTACCAAGGACCCCCTATGTTGAGAGCATGGACATTGAGGATGAGATCAACCACATCTATAACATCATGGTGTAAGGAATAAAGACTCTATACCCAAATTATTAATGATTCCTCTCTTATGAATATGGAAAATCAACCTCAAACACTACTAATATTGTTTATGATTGATTGGTTGAAGAACCATATGAGATCACTGGTTGATGGTGCCACTTAATACATGCAAAGGTCCTAAAACTAGTAAAGATAGGTTGGGTATAGATTGATCATGCTTATAAAATATGGGTACCTTACACCAAGAAAAGGGGAAAAAGAGTTTTTCACCTTAGTAAGGGAAAAATTTTAGTGCTCCCAAGATATGAAGGGAGTAATCTATTGGAAGAGTATGTTCATGACCTTGAGTCATGAATCCCAAAAGAGGTAGATAAAATGGGTGCACTAGTATACACATTAAAGAGCATTGTATCTCATTAGTTGGTAGTGAAAAATCCTACATTGCCAACTTGGTAGGATGTAAAGGTAGATATTTGCACCAGTTTTAGAAAAACAATGAGGACCTTGACATTTCAAACTACTCTAGTGACTCTGACCCTATTGCACATGTACGTATTTATGAAGAAACATGGACTAGTTATAGTGAATATACCCCAATAAATATATCAGTGCATGCCTTATATATAAATTTAAATACTTGGGAAAGGGTGTGGTATGTAGTCAATGAGACATACTATAAAATATCCAACTAGGATGCCTTTAAGGAGAGGTTTATTTATACATTCTCCTTTTCTTCACGAAACCTTGAATTGATTGAGCCATTATAGGTAGTTCAAAGGTCAATGTTTAAGGATACTTCTATCTGGGAAGAGTGCTTAACTAACATGTTTGGAAAAAAAGGATGAGTGTTCCCAACCTTCTTTAAAGAGAAAACTCTCAATAGTAACTCTAGTGATGAAGACGATGACATATGGAAGTCTAAAAACTTGAAAAATATGATAGGGAAAAGGAAGTTATTGTACCAAGTTGATGATAAAACCCTAGAAGAAGAAGAACCTACCCATATTTAGAACAAAATAACCAAGGGTAATAGACAAGTTGAGGATTTGTACTAAGAGAATAATGAGCCCTACTGAGTGTTTTTAAAGACTACCAAGGTAGATATTAGTTTAGAGGAGGAACCCAAAATCACCACTTTGGGTACCTATTGGTCTAACATGGAGGTATCACGTATTGTTGATATCCTAAACTAATTAAAAAACATATTCCTATGAAACTACAAAGATATGAATGACATGCACCGATTCCTCAGGAAGATGAGTATCAAACTAGTTGACAATGCAACACCCATCACGAATCATCCCTACATGATGAAATGGAACATTCACACTAAGGTCAACATGAAGATCAATGACATGATATCCATGGGAATCATCTATCCCATATAATAATTTTAATGGGTTATCCCCCTGGTCATTAGCATAAAAAAAGTTGGGCACATCTAAATTTGTGTTGACTATAGATTGTGAATGCCACTTTCATGATTGACCCCTTTCCAACTCCATTCACTAATGAAGTATTTGATGGCATCATAGGTTATGAGATATACACATTTCTTGATGTGTTCTCTAGATAACATCAAGTCTATATCAAGGAGGAGGACAAGCCCAAAACCACCTTTACAATTGACTAAGGTTATTTTTCATATAACATGATGCCCTTTGAACTGAAGAATGCACCAAACATTTTCTCCCAGGTGGTGATCACCGCTTTCAAATAATTCATTCACAAATTCTTCTAATTATACTTAAATGATTGGATAGTGTATGGGTTAGTGAAGGATCACTATGATAATTTTTGCCTAATATTTGAAAGGTATAGGTAGTTGCAATTTTTTTGAATCTGAAGAAGTGTGTTTTCATAATCCCATTTGGCACTTTGCTTGGGAAAATCATCTACAAGGATGGTCTATTTATTGATCCATCTAAAATTAAAATCATCCTTCAAATTCAAACACCATCAATGTAAAAATATGTTCATACCTTTATTTGACATTACAAGTATTACATGAAGTTCATTATACATTATGTCAGGATTGTGGCACTATTATAAGAACTCTTGCAAAAGGATGGCCCATTCTATTAGGGTGAAGCATAGGAAGATGCATTTCAAACCATGAAGATCAAACTCACAAGTGCACTAATATTTCAATTTTATGATTAGGTGACTCCTTTACATGTCCACATCAATTACTCTAGTACCATAATTGTTACCATTCTCATACAACTAGGTAAAGGGAAAATAGATCATCTTATTTGTTTCACAAGCAAGAAACTAACCAAGGTTAAACAAAACTAGACCACAATTGAGTACAAGGTGCTTACCATGTAGATAGTACTTATTGACAACCCTATTTATTTTCTTCTCTAATCATGAGGCACTTAATTACCTAGTGAATAACCCTATTCTGCATGGGTGCATTTATCAATGGATTGTTTTTTTTCAAGAATTTTGATTTGATTTGGTAGTGAATCCTATAAAATAGAACTCAGGCCTCAACCATTTATCCCACATCAACTCTGATAATGTGTCAGTGCAAAATGAAGATGATATGCTTGACACATAACTTTATAGGATCCCATGCATCCTAAAATACTTGGTAGAAATAACCACATTTCTAACCTCCAGAGATGCACCTAAAACCATAACCACTAAAGAGAAGAAACAACTCATAGTTTGCACCAACCCTTTTCAACTCATTGGTAGAGAATTGTACATGTTGAGCCATGATAAAATGATGTGCCATTATGTCCTGGAGTATGAGTGTAACTCAATATTTTAAGAAGCACATGAGGTTATTGTTGGAGGACATTGTGTTGGACATGCTATAATGTGAAAAGTGATAAAATCAAGTTTGTGGTGGCTAGATTTATTTCATGACATAGAAGAATACACTAAAACATGTGATGCCTACTAGTGTACTAGAAAACCAAACCATTAGGATGAGATTCCTCTCATCTCCATCCTAGCCCAGGTACCATTTGAAAAATGGGCAATTGACTTTATTAGGCCTGTTACTCCTATTGTGAGATGAACAGGTGTGAGGCATATATTGGATACCATAAATTACTTCATCAAGTAGGATAAATTAGTACCAACCAAATATTGTACTACTACCATAATAGAAAGATATTTTGGAGAATATTATTAGCCACTATGGATGCCTACTTAGCTTGACTAGCAACCATGGCATGCATTTCATCAATGAAACATTTTGGAACCTACTATATAAATATATGGTGGCACACAATAAAATAAAACCCTATCATCCCTAAACTAATGACACCATAGAAGCATTCAATAAGATATTAGGGACGTGCCTAAAAAAAATATGTCATCTCATTTATCTACCAACTGCTCTCCATTCACCTCCCTTTCTTCTCAAGGAAAAATGCAATCATCTATGTGGTCTTTCATTCTCTCTTAGGAGACTATGGGGGATGAGGTAGAGGTAAAAAGGATCACAAATCTCTTAGGATAATATAAGTTAGGGTTTTCATTCTCCATCAAGGACATCTAAGACCCTGGAACAAGAGTAGTGGTGCACCTTATTAGCACCAAAATTTGCCCTGGTGTTCAGTGTTCTAATATCATCAAGACCTTCATGTGCATTACCCACCACATAAAATAAGGGGTGTGATTCAACATCTCCAAGTTCATTGTAGAGGAGATAGTCAAGAATGCATACGAGTGACATCGAGAACATGAAACCTTATGATAGCGATACATGCTAGTCTTGATAATAATGGAGGAGATAGGTGTGTCAAATAGTAATGATGACAACTTATGGGTGTTCCCACCCAATCAGGAGTCCCCATCAATGATGTACCAAGACTTCATTTACCCACCTAGATTCTTAATGAAGTATAATACTAAGGTAAAAGGATGGTTTGAGAGGTACATAGAAGCTTTTGGGAAGGAGTGGTATATTCATTAGGAGCTTCCCCAATAACTAGTGGGAATGATAACCTTTATTGTGATTCAATACTTTTGTGTGGTGTGCCTAGTGCTCATAGATGGGAACCTATTAGAGTGGCTTTAGTTGCCTTATGCATTCTTAGCCAAGTAATTCATGGTGAAGCTAAGGATAATCCTTAATGTATAATAGCTTGAGATCCTGATCAAAACAATGGATCATGATAGAAGTATGATGAGATACCAATTTGTGTAGCCACGAGCCAAGGACACCAAAGATGAGGAAGATGACACTAACAAGATGGAAATCCATCCCATACATAGGGTGATAATAAATGAGAGGATTTTTAACCTCTACTATGAGATGAAGCCACATAATAAGGCTGATGATCCTAGAAAGGATGATGATTTCTACCTCCTAGTCAGTAATGAAGGGAAGGATGTATTGAAGCTGTAGGACAAGACAATCTAAAGGAAATGGGGTTAGAATCTAAAAGAGATCATGGAGCACATTTAGTTAAGGATTTCCTCTAAATAAATAATTATGACCCAAATTCCAAAGTGCATGACCTTCATGTAATAAGTTGCTTCTTCTAGTAATAAGCCAAAGAAAAAGACTATGGGACCTATAGTGTTCCTTACCATAACTCTTGTAGATATGGAGAGAGAGAGATGAACCACATGCCCATAATAGAGGAGGAAACTAAGGAAGATAGAGCATGGACATATATACTATAGATAGGAGAAGGAGAAGAAGAGCTCAACATCGATAATTTATAAGAATCCTTGTAAATTGGAATGATCATTATGCTTTAGATCATAGAGGAAATGGTGAGCCTAACATCTAGTTCCACCTTATTAACGATCCCTCCAAGGAAACCAAAACCAACATCTATCAAGGATGACTCCCCAATACCTCCTCAAATAGATGAATAGAAAAGAGTGGCTTGGAAGAAGATGGGTTTGAGCAAGGAGGGGTCAACATGGATTTTGTGCTTGAAGAGAAGTGCAAGATTGAATGGGATAAGAAAAAGGCCATGTTATAAAAAATGGCCCTAAAGGTTCTTACAATTGTAGGACTAGTAGTTGAAGTGGTTAGGTAAGTTCCAAGTGACCCCACCAAGAAAGTATAAGAAGTTGTGCAAGAGGCATGACCAAGTAGTGAAGGGGTGTTTGAGTAAAAGGAAGGTGATATAAATGCCTTAGAATAACAAATAGAGATGATGAAAGAGCCCCAATAGCAACAAGATGACACTAGTGCTAAAAGAATTACCCTGGAGGTAAGTATTGAAAAACCCAAGGATGAGGAAGTAATCAATGGGGAGAAGTAAGAAGAAGTAACCCCAAGGGTCAAACAAGTGAGTCCTCATAGGAGAGCATTAAAGAGTGTGGTGACACTAGTGAAAAAAAATAAGTATAGAAAAAAAAGGCCATCATCAAGAAGGATGGAAAGGAGATGAATATAAGGGATATGACACAAAATAATTGGGTGGATGAAGATATCTACATGTATGAAACTATACCCCTAAGCCACCATGATCAGGATACACAAACAATTATCATATATGATAGACCACTATATGGATGGAATCTATTTTGAGGCACCTAGATTGGCTACATTAGGCCCAAAATATCCTAAAGAGGGGAAAGACTCTTTTTTTATTAACCCTCATACCATGAATCCAATCCAATCTAGGAATGTGTTAATAAGAATGGCTATAGAAGTTGTGATCTAGAACATCATCAATGATGGAAATGTAAGGAAATGAAAAATACTCCTCAAATAAGTCAAGGATGAGGCATAGGCCAATAGGTTAAGTTAAAAAACCTTTATGCATATGTGGAGGTGGTCAAACCATCTCTTCTATTTGGCATCAACACTTCAGACCTTTTAGAGGTTGACAAGATTTGTGTATTAGTGTAGTAGATGCTCCCAAGGCTAAAACCTAAGATGATGCAAGAAGAGGAAAAGTAAGACCCCAATATCATGTTCTATAAGGATTTATATGACAAAATCTAATAGGTAAAATACCTCTTTAAAAAATTGGAGGGCATAGAAGTAGCAGATGTCATTTTCTTAAGCTTCTCCAAACAAGCCTTAGTAATAGATGAATGCCTAAAGCAGGTGAAGGAAGAGAAGGAAAATTTGATGGATCAAGTGTACTTGGTAAGCAGGGTAGAGTAAACATAAATCATAGGTAATGTTAACATTCTCAATAACTAGATCAAGGAATAGGAGTGAACATTAGAATCACTCTTACACACTTTATATAATAAGGCCTATGAGCAAAGATAGATCTTAGATGGAAGTGTGAAAAAGGCAAAAGCTAATGTTGAGGCCTTCCATAAGGAACTAGAGAAAATGGATGTGATTTCACTCATTATTTCATCCTATAAGATAGATAGTGATGCAAAATAAATAAAACTAACCAATAAGAGGTTTGAGGACTTTAGCACCAAACTCAAAGAGAATGTACTCAGGTTCTATGCTACCAAAAATTTGAGTTCTTAATCTAAGGTTATACTAAAGTTTTTATATGGGGTAATGTTGGGCCCTTAACCCATTAGTAGAGGATTTGTGATAAAATGAATTTTAGCTAGGTATGAGAGGATCATTTTGATGAGTGGTTAGCCTTTGGGATTTTTGTGTCTAGTTGGGGGTTGTAGTGCATATCTTGTGCCATCTAAAAAGTAGATAACTATCTCATAGACTTTTAGGGAATATTCAAAGATTTGAAGTGGCATGGTAGATGTAATGTAGAGTTTATAGAGTCATGGAGTCAGTGGTTATGATGACCAAGTTATAGCTCAGCTCTTAGTGTGAAACTTTACCTTGGCAAAGATGCTCCTAAAGGCTTATTTAAGGATCTTGAGCTAAAAGAGGCAGAGAGATGAAGAATGGTAGTGGATATTTGGCAAAATGAAATATTTTAATTCATTGTTTTATCTATCTGTAGGGCTTTGTAAATAATATGGATGCCACTTGGATCCATTTTTATGTGCCCAAGCTCATTTGTGAGCCTCTAGGTAATTAATATTTTGATATAAATAGAAACTTTGCTATGGATTTTGAGCAAATGATGAATGTTGTGCATTTCCATATAATGCGTCTAGTTTTCATGTCACTTTGAGTTTATAATAGAATGTATACATTTGTAATTTCATATTATTTATGAAATTATGTTAATTAATGTTCATACATTTCATTGGTTCACATCTTCAATGGATTCCCTTAATGAAACATGATGTCATCATCATTTTGCGTAATGAATGAGTATAGATCCTCTGCCTATAACCCAATACTTGTGTAATTAATTTTTTTTTAAATATGAGTAAAAACATCCTTGTGACACCTTAAAAACCTATATTAATCTAGGATTAGTTCTCAAAAAGCTTGTGACTTTGGATCTACCTTAAGTTTATGTTGAAATGCTAAAGTCCCCTAATTGAAACATCATGTTATGGAATAATTAGTCAAACATAAGCCTCAATTCCATTTTAGTTGTACTTTGGGTGAGTGCATAATTCCTATCCCTTATGTGGATTGATTTCATCATGTTCAAGTAATTAAATTTTGAGCATAGAGGGAACATCCCATGCTTGTACTGGTTATAATAAACTAAGAACTAACTTGACTAAACTTTTTCACAATAGATTATTTGCCAAGGGTTGGTCAACACTTTTAGCCATTAGAACACTACTATAATATGTTTGTATTGCACCATTATTTCCCCCATTCCTTTATCCTTAGTTTCTTTTCTATAAATTGACTATAATGGGACATTTTGAGAATGTTGAATATATAATTTATTTTGTTTTCCTCACTTGGTATCTATAATCTTTAATTCATCTTGTTGATTGGTGCTAAGATTGATATTTTACTTGATTAAAAACATGAATGTGGTAACTATATTGTTCTTATGCTATTGTATAACCTTGTAGGTTCTTTGATTTTCTCTAGAACATTTCATGTTTTATGTGCTTTTAACTATAAATTATTTCAAAAGGTTTTGTTGATATTCACTACAAGTCTTTGTGTTTTTATATTAATGAATAATATGCTAGTTAAGCATTCATATTTGTCAATCATCATCTCATTTATAATGTGCAATAGCTATTTTAGCTGGTATATTATATCTATTCATGCTTTACTTTAATCTTTTATTAATCATTATGTGAAACAAATATAAACTATCAGTTAGAATATCTTTAGAATGGGTTTAGCAAATTAATGACTTTTGGTATTTCCTTAGAATATTGACAACTGAGTGGCTCCTATTTTTTCAATAGGTAGACCAAGAACATAGTGGTATAACTATGTTCATGCATACTTTCATCTCCTTGGCATCAAAAAGATCATTTAGATCAAATACCCCTCTCTTTTATACCTTACATACACTCTTTTTTATCTTTCCTTGATGATATTATAACTTAGTTTAGACATTGAATTGAGTTTCAAAGAAGTAGATCTTAAATGATTTACTAGTTGAATTAAGAAGGAAACAGTATTTAGACAAATAATAAGCAATCAAGTAAATGAATAATGAATTCTCATATTAATTGAACCTCTAGTGGTAGTAGTTGCTACTCTTAGAGTGAACATTTGGTTAATTTGATTGGTCTTTAGATTGAACCATCATCAATCCTAAAACTAGTGAGGGGATATATTTATTCCGTGCATTTTCCCCCACTTTTCTCCCTAGAACAATAAATTTCATGAGTGATTTTGGATGCAATATTTTGGGGTTAACAATAGATCCTATTTATTTTTTATTCTCTCCACATCCTAAAAGTTTTAAAGTAGGAAAAATTGTCTTTACTTGATTTCTGCTACTCCATAAAAATATTTTAAAAGCTACTCTCTCTTGAGATCATCAATAATTTTATAAATTAAATTTTATTTGAAAATAAATATAAAGAGGGGGTAAAATATTTGTATCATCATTTGAAATAACCCAAATTAGGTAATTTCAAGCTGCCCTATGATCATTTTATTACTTATTTATTCTCTTTGCCACCAAAGTATCCATGCTATAAATTTTAACTATCATAAATCAAACTTTGGGAAGTGATATAAAATTCCAAAATATTAAAATCATGGGTTGTTTCCATCATTTTCATTCTCCAATTGAATAGAGTCACCAACATTATTTTAAAAGTGAAGACTCACTTTAAGTTTTATAATTAAAATGATTCATTTGATCCCAAATAGATTCACCAAAAACATTTTGTAAAATTTTATATCACTTATGTTTTGCTTGGTTGTATGACTTGCCCAATGACAAACAACATAATTTTGAACAAAATGGATAAATCCATTGAGATGGTGTTTTTAATCTATGTTCAAAAGGGGAAACTCCCTTATATTTTTAATGATTTTTTCATATTTTTGAGTAGTTTTGAACAAATTTTTTTTTTAAAAATGAAACTAAATTTTTGAAATGGTAGAAGATAAAAATTGGAGGAGAATGTGAGGAGAATGGAGGTGAAGATGAGAAAACCATGGTGGAATAAATGCAAAAAAACATCATAATAACTCAGAATTAAATGAAATGGTTATAAACTATTCCTTTCACACCAAATTTGAAATATGAAAATCAGATGTAATGTGCACAAAAGGATTTTCTAGAAGCACAAAGTCTCCACAAAACTTGGATTAGATATACTTCCTCAAATCCCATACTTGAGGTTTTAAACACATGGAAATACCATAAGTTTCAAACAACCAAGAAAAGTGTATAATTTTCATAAATTATCAATCTATTAATATAAATACATAATTTACAAACCAAGAGCATTAAAAAAAATAAAGTCAAATATTGATCTCACCCATTTGCTTGCATTCCATTATTCAAATACAAAAAAATAAATAACTCACATATTATATTACTGTATGCATCTAAATTTGCTCACCTTCTTTGGCTTTCTAATTTTGATACTAATTTACATCTAATTCCATCTAATTTATTCCTACTATCCCTTTCCTTTTTATTATCCTATTTCCCCACTAATTTCATATTCACCAACTAACCTTAACCCTTCCCAAAAATTAATTAATTCCTCTAATCATGTCTTATATATAAACTAACCTCACTTATCTAATATTTGGTAATTTAAAATTACCATATCCAACCTACCCACCTATTTCCTAGGCTCTCCTCAATGCCTAGTACCTAGCCTCCACATAATCCTCTTATAAACGTAGCTAAATCCACACTAAACCCCATTAAGATCCTCTAGTGGAGTCTATAATGCTCCAATCCTCCTCCAACTCTCTAGAGAGTTCTCTCTCTACATAATTTTATGAAATTTTAATTTCCATAAAATCTCGCTCCCTTATCTCTATTTAAATCCAACCACTCCTCCATGAGAATCTAACTAGGAAATACATAAGCCTTCATGCTAAAATATTCTATCAAATCATCATTTTAGTCCTGAATCAAGCTAATCACATGATCCAAAATTTTGAGTCTAAATCATGTAGTCTACTTATCTTGTGGCACACCATTTTATCTTGAAGGATGATTGGTTTACAAGATTAAGGTAATATTGTTCTTATTTTGATTATTGTTTCATTTCAACCTCTCTCTTCCTTTCCCAATTGTTGAGTTTTAGATGAATTTGGATTGATTTGATTTGATTATGTGAATTTGAATTCATTATCCAAATTTTACCTATTACATTATGGTGACCACAATGGGATCCTCCTTTTGATTCTAACCTATTATAGTTGTTAGTGTATGATCACAAGTTCACAAGTCTAAGAGAAGGAGAATTAGTAGCCCAAAATTTTGAAATTTTGCTAAAATGTAAAGGGGTTTTGGGTTTTTGTTTTACCTTCTTTTTTGCATATAAAAAATCATGGTGATGTTTAATTTAACATAGATAGTTATGTGTCCTTGGTAAAATTTATATAGATGCTTTATACTATCAATTTTGTCTTTTTAAAAACTTTGCACATTAGTAGTTTGATATATACATATAAAATATGATAATTATGAATTTAATTTGAATTTAGTAAATAATTATGTTCAATATTATTTAAAACAAAAAAATTTATTTTTGGTTATTAGTTTTATAGGATAATTTGACTTTTTGATTCTATTAAAACACATTCTTGTACTATCAAGAATTCTATGTTTAAACAAGCTTAACACTTTTAGTGGGTATTCTAAACTTGATAGTTTAAAATATATAACCATCTTATTCCCTATTTTGTGATTTGTTGGAGATAAACTGATAATTAACCAAGGCATTTTAGGCACAACCTAAAGATTGGATTGTTAGACCATTTTGTACAAAGATTTATTTTAGCAACATTTTAAATCAAAAATTATTTTGTGTTTTGAAATATCATAATAGTATCTATAGCTATTGAATCCTTTTTAAATTTGATATCAAATATACTAATAGTTTAAAAATTGCATACTACTTCTATTTATTAGATATATAAATCCGTTAGGATATATTTTGGTAAAATCCATAAATTTATACATATAAAATGTAATAGTGTCCCTTTTGTCTAATAACCATAGGTATTAAATATTTAAATAATCAAAGTATGATATGAAAGTGGTGGACTTGAAATTTTGTCCAAGAAAAGTGTAGGCCAAATCCTATAGATAAACTATAGTTTGAGTTTACTTAGCTGAAGAATCAGGTAATGTTATCTATTTGCTTGACATCACCATATTGACTTCATATAAACCTACCATAAGTCTTATCATATTGATAGCATCATATTAATAGAAATATTACATTCAAGATTATCTAGTTTTCACCTTGACTAATCATCAATTATTGAAACATTTTATGGCTGCATTTGGTTCTATTTTCTATTTTTTCCATAAGATGAATACCAATCTAAAAATAACACCACATTTATTATCATTAATAATATAATTTGAAACTACTTGATTGATGAAAATCTTAAACCACTAGCCAAAATCATGCATAGATATAGTATTAAGTCTTTGATATTCATTAAGATTTGACATCCTTTGCTGGATGAACATGAATCTATTGACAACACATGATTCTTCACACTTTGATTTTGTAAACGTCTAGACCCTATTTTGAAGCCTAAAATTTGACAAGAATGATATCTCTTCAAGAAAATCTATTCCATTTATATTCAACAACCATAACCTCTTTGAGGTGTTTTATCAAATAGTCTACATGCCTTGTGCTAATGCCATTAACAAAGGTAAATTTTTATCCAAACACTTCAAAAGTTTCTTTTCAGTAACGTGTCTTTTATTCAAATGCTTCATAGGCACCATACAAACATTACTATTGAGCATTGAACATTTAACCTATAACCAATATGTATATGAAATTTTGATAGACTAAAAGGTGTTTCAAGATGACGTTATTACACTAAAATTTGCATTTTAGTTCAACTTAGCATTTTTTTGTCAACAATATGTTATTTTATCTTATAACTATATATAAAGTAGTAATGATAATAACATAAAGACAAATTTAAATAAGGGTGATCATTCCTGTATATAGTTTTGGTATAGTGCATTTTAAAATCAAGTGTTTTTGTTTTAATATATAATTTTTTTTGGAAAAGAACAATTTTATTTCTAACTTTTAGGAACAAAATTACCCAAAGTAGAACACTTAATACTACTAACACATGTGATTTTAGGGTGATCGGTCAAAGACCACACCCAAAAACTAACCCTATGCCTACCTTCAAAATATTATTTTTGAGTGCATTTACTTTTTTATAGAATTTGGTGAATTTTGATCTATTTTAAGGTTATTATAAACCTTAAATTAATTTTGGCATCAGGGGTACTTCCCCTTGACCCCACCTAGTATTTCAACTAAGAGTGCACTTAGGACACTACCCTCAAACCCCACAAAGAACACTACCCATTGACCCCACCAGAGGATGTCATCCCCAGACCCACTCATCATGACCCCTCATCTAAACAAGTTATAGGAAAAAAATAACAATTTTTTTAAATTTTTTTATTAAGGATTATTTTACTAACATTTTGTTTCTTATAGGGGTGAATCTAGTGGCAATTTTGCCTTGCTAACATCTTCTCTTGTAGGTCATTTTTTTTCTAATGTCTTGTTTTTCTAGTTGACCCTCAAGATTACCAAATTAAAACTACTAATCACTTACTTTGTACTATGCTTGTTAAATATTTTGACATTTAAAATAATTATATTGTAAATATATTTTATATAATTTATCTATATCACACTTAATTAATCATCTATTAAATATTTTTATCTATTTGTGTGTGACCTGATGTCTACAATGGTGTATGCTCTCCTCTTTGCATCTTAATGGTGATTCTTAGAGGATCAACAACCAATAATAAACCCTACCATTTTTTTCTATAGGTAACATGATGTGGAATTCACACCCATGCATTTGTCATAGTCTTAGGAGGATAATTACTATGGATTTCACCACCACACACTAATCTACACTCCATGCTCTGGTGGAGTATAAATATCAGGGACAACTATCATTAGGATAATTAATTAAACCCATATAGGTCTTCCATGAAGAGGAAAATTTAATTATCTAAACCAGGCATGATACAAAACCTTACATAGACTTAGGCCCCACTATACCTAGCATATATTGGGGATGCCCATAGAGAGCCCATTCAAACTTATCATAAGACCAACAACCATAATAGGTGACTTATTGTCTAATTCAATATCATCTCCCAAGTGATCATCATGTGAAAATTGGGTTGATATGGCTTGGAAGATTTCATAATAGGTCACCATTATATATCCTTACCTGTAAATCTATTGGATAGTGCAGTCATTGGGTTACCCACCCATAAGTTTACTAATCCTAGGACTATGGTCTGCATGATTTAGTATGTGTCATGATAGACTAGTTTTATTTTTTCTTTGAGTCATCCTTTCACCCAAACCTATACATTACTATCTAGGATCTTTATATCAACATATTTTATATCCTTATTATATATCTTGTACATTCATAGTCTTATTTTATAACCTTATCTACTTTACCTACAATCATATCTTATATAATATTTTACATCATTCTATATCATCTTAGATATATCATAATATATTTTTTCTTGACTTATTTTTCATCTTATCCTTATCTTATGATGTAAATATAACTTCAACTTTTTTGTCAAACTCTACCTTTTACGTTGAAAACTCATTTGACTCCTTTTGTCAACTAGCTTTAGTAATGATTTACTAACTATGTTGGCTCTCAACGGTTTTGGATAAATTTTTTAATTAATTACACCTTATCCACACTCTATACATTCCTTTCCCCCATTATTTCAAGGTACAAACTTTCATTACACCAATTCACTCTTACACCATCTTTATTCACCTTAAAATACAAGCTTATAACCTTTTTTTGGTTCAATATTCCTTGGTATAGAATTGTACCTTTCATAATATAAAAACCAATTATTGATACAAATACCCTCTTTTAATAACCTTATAATCACAAATTTTCATCCTCCAAAAACCTATCTATACCAACTTTCTTCATGCACTTAGGCCACTAATTAGGCCTATTAGGCCATTTAGGACCCTGTTACGCTTTAGTCCTCTATATTTGTAATTAACTATATGGAACTCATTATATATATATATATATATATATATATATATATATATATATATATATATATATATATATATATATATATATATATATATAAGGATCCTTTAGACAATAAAATTTGAAAAAAATATATTTTCACTAGATGAATCTCCTATGAGCATCAAAACCCTAGTTCTAGGGTTTACAGGCCTGTTACAAGCCCAAGAGGGCAATAAAAGGCATATCTTGATTCTAAAACAATTTAAAATCAATCCAATGGTCCAAAAAACTCTGTATATGTCTTATTAAACTTTTTCATTTTTTCATTTGATGATCCACATTCAAATACCAACAATTTACTCACAACTACAAGAACTTAGTCCATATTCTCTATATTTTCTTAATAAGAGATAGGGTACTCAATGTTTCTGGTCTTTTCAACTCATAAATACTTAAAAATCTACAAATAGGTTATCACTACTATCAATGACAATACTCAAACACTTCATAGTCACTATTGAATCCAAACATGATACAATATCAAAATCTTAGTCTTTAACCCTACCTTTGCACACAAAAATAGGGTTTCATGATTTTAGTATCTATTTCAACACTGAGGGACTTATTAACCTACAATTAAGTTCTAATCACCTAATAAATATATTATAAACCCCTTTAAATCTTATTATAATCCCCAAAAAAAATTCCATACAATATAACTCAGTCCTTATGACTATGTTTTGCCCTTTGTAAATAGGGAATACAAGGTTTTATTTTCTCTTAAAACAATAATGGAATGTTTAACTTACTATGGATTGATATATATCTACAGTGATCATTCCAAGTTCATTCCCATCTCCCAAACCATGACATACTCATGCCAATCTCTATTGAATCTAACAAACCCCAATGCTAACTGTAGTAGGCTTCATAACTCTATCTTTATAGACTACATGCATTCAATGAACAAAATTATGATCAAATGAGAAATTACCATATCATAACCAATTTTCACACATAATCATAGTATTATTTTATCTCTTAAATTTTCCCTTTCCAACTAGACTCAATGATAAAATTCAATTACTTAGACTTTTGTTTGAAATAAATCAAATGCATGCATACTCTGTTGGCAGACTATAATAGTCTATACAAAATGACTACCTCTAATAAAATTTGAATCATTTATTTATTCATCATCCTTGAATGGGATGAGATGTTCCACCTAAAAAAAAATCCTCACACACTATAAAACTCCTATAAATCAAAAAATCCTAAAACAAAATTTAATAACTAATTCTTGAACAAGATTCCATAAGTAACTCCTCCTCCAACATAGGGTGGTGAGCCATGAATACCAAATCATGACACATACATGAAAAATACATTAATAACCAATATTAGTACCTTTCAAGAGACTAAAAATGTCCATTACATATTTTTTAAACAATTACATTCAACTAGACTGACTTAGACCCACAAACACATTACTAAATTTTGAAATTCCATTTTGGTAGGAAAACTAGTTCAAAACCAAATTCAAATTTTAACATTCCTAAAACACATTTTATCTCTTATATTGGCATTCAAATATTCCCATGTATCATCTTATCATCCCCATCTAGTCTAATCCCATCCCATCTTATCACATCTTCTTATGGTTAACTTCTTAGGTCATACACTTGTCCAAATCATACATCATCAACCTTGTCCTAAACTCAATCTCATCATACTTTATCCCTCTATTTATTCCCATCTAATCTTAATCACATGATCTTATAACCCATCCTACCTTGAGTAAATTGGTCTAATACTTTAGTTGGTCCTCTTGTCATCCTTGTATATCATTCTATCACTCTAGTCCACTATCATTTTTCTATCATCCATCAAATTTCATTCTTAATCAATAACCTATTAATAACCCATCACTTTGTTAGTTTCAATCTATCATCCAATAATTATCAATTCAGTCATCTCTAATCTAGTCATCTTGCCTATTCATAACTAGCATCCATCCAATCATCATCTTGATAGTTTGAATCTAGGCACTAGTTGAATACCAATCCTTTTGTTAGTTTGAAAAGTAATCATTGTATGTAATGGTAAATACAAAAAATCTACAAATCAATCCTATCTCAGAAAAGATATATCCTACATACACTTTCAATTGGGTATACATTTTCAATTGGGCATACATTAGATAATTAGGGTCATGACCAATATGGATCTACTAGACCTATCCAAGGAATCTCTTATCATAAATAATATCACTAGGGAGGTTTCTAAAGACTTCAGTCAAGCAAAAATATGCAGTAACCCTAACTAGGTCCTATTTTTTCATATTCACTAAACTAATAATAAGTAAATAAAATCTAATCTATTACTCACCAAAGCTTGTGGCATAAATCAGGGGTTAGTAAACATAAAAGTAAACTTACATCATATAATCTTATTTAAGTTATGTATAGGTAAAACCTTAATGTATGGAGAAAGAAATTTTATTTAGAAACCATTACTTATGCTACTTTTATCTCCTAAAGAGAGGAGAAACATTAAAGATACTTACCTTGAATATGAACACGTTGAGACTCAATTTCTCCCTTGGCTAGATGTTCTTTGCAAGAGGTTGTTGTGGTTTGTAAGGATCATTAAGAAATGTTAAAGCATCCAAGACTTCTCCATAAAATAAGAGTATTCTCCAAGTAGAAACCCTAAGCTAAGACTCCTCAAGTAGAATGGAGGAAGCATAGATTATAAAGAAGTGCAAATGATTAATTAACTCTTGATGTTTCTCTAAGAATGGTGAAATAGATGTGTTTATATAGGCAGATCTAACCCTAAACTCTTCCAAAATTTTAGGCCACCAAGGTCAACCCAATTGACCTAGTATTGTAATTGACAAAAATAAATTAGGTTATGGATAAGATCAGCTATGGGCTGACCTATTCCCTAATAAAAAATTTCAATAACAATACAAGGTTGATGTGGTCAAGTATGTCATGTAAATAACCAAAAAGGGGTCTAGGTTAGAGAAAGGGCTACTGAAGGTAGTAAAATACTAGAGGAGGGTGAAAAGAGGAGGAAAATATTAGGGTAATGTTTTTAAGAGCTATTTAATTGATAACAAGTGGTAAAAAAGGAAAAAATCTTATGAATCACCAATGGTCTGCCCACCCCTTTCCTAGTGCACCCCTTAGGATGTGCACTTAGAGAGATTGATACTCGATAGGTTCTTTCAATATAGAAAACATAACTAATTGATAAAGTTTTAAAATATTATGTGTATACATATTCCCCAATCAAAACTCATCATGTATCACATAGGTGTAATAGGGGATGGTGATTCGAGAAAGAACATAGTAACACAATGTTGAAGTTAAAAAAAATTGTAGTATTTTAAAGCATAAAATAACTAAAAGTAAATTAAAATAGATAAATAAGTAAAAAATTAAATGTATGCGTAACTTAACTTACCATTATCACTAGATGGTTGTCTATTATGTTTGTAGTTTTAATCATAGAGGGCATAGAGATTGCTTTCAACAAACCCAAAGATGCAAAACTAAAGAGAAAAAACAAACAAATTTAGGAAATCCAAGATAATTGGTGCTATGTGGATGGGATGTAATTGGAAATTTGATAAGATAGAGTGAAATGTGATATGTTAAACCAAATGTCCAAGTCAAAATTTAGAGTAAATCGGGTAATTGAAAAGCCAAGGCTTTTAAAGGCTGAAAAACTCAAAACAAGTAAACCTTAAGTAAGAAAGGCAAAATCACCAAGTCAAACCAAGGATACATGTCAAAAAATATGGTAATCAAACATCAATGTGAAATTATTAACAATACCTTTTAAAATAAAGATGGGCAAAAAAAAGGTAAAACAACACTGATGAGTGAGAAGTAACAAGCCAACCTCATGCAATAATGGAAAAAGTACATAAAAGGAAAAACAACATTAGTGAGTGAAAAGTAGCAAGCCAATTGCACTCAGTAATGGAAAAAGAGCATAAAAGTATAAATAGACTCAGGTAGTTGTAGAAAGGGTGGTACAACAACAACAAATGGTAAAATAAATCAACGTAGGTCTAGAAATGTAAAGGCATGGTGTAAAGAAAAGAATCCATAGATGCTCAAACATATTTTTTTTTCTAAAGATAGATAAAATTGAAAAAAAAATAGTGCTAGCATGTTCATAAGATGTGAAGAAGTGGGAAATATAAAATAAGGGAAAATAGATATATAATCACACTTTGACTATTAAGGGGGGAAATGAAATAGATGGAGGGGAGAATGAAGGAAAAATCAAGGTAGAGGAACTCTTTATCAAATTCAAGACACTCAAATTAGGTTTATAAAAAAAAAGGAACTTTGACCTTAATTAATCTAAAATGTGTCTCCTATCCACACAAGTCTTAGGTCAATAAATGAGGTATATATATCATCTCATGAAGGCTATATGCATGAAAATTAAAAATGGACCTACCATCCCACAACGTATTCCCCATTCCTCAGGACCCATTATAGAGTTTCCAATCTACTATGAAGATTGGGTAATTGCATGGGAAATTAGGTAGTGCCATAGAGTTTGTTGAATTATCATATTCCAATCTACTATCCTACCATACCCCAATGGACCTTGGCTCTATTGTGAGTCCAATTATGGATTGTCATCTTTAAGTGGAGATAAGAGATGTGATTGTAATCACACCTTTTGCTATGATTTTGACTTTTGAAATTTATATGTTGCCTTTTGTATATAATTTCCTTTTATTTCAAACGATTTTTTTTTAGATTTATTGATGGCTTTTTTCTATTCCTCCTCCATAAGGATTTGTAAAACCAATCATGGGTGCTAAAGATGACTTTAATTTGAATACTTGGGACTTGGTTGCTATAATAGATATCTTAGAGAATATTATGCCAAAGAGTGTTATTAATGTAGGTGAAATAAAAGTTCTATCTTGACTTTGACCTTATTTTATCCAGTGTGGAGTGAAAGGAAAGGAAATGAAGAGGAATGAATCATGAGATAATTTGAATTACTTCAAATATTAAAAAAATGTGACAAAGGCCAAAAAAGGGATATAATGATAGAAAAGTGTGATTCATTATCATAAAATGAGGGAAATGAATGAAAACATGATAATATAGATTGTTATGCAAATTTCATCTATAAAAAATAATCAAAAGTCAAAATTGAGAACAAAGATCAAAAACTTGTAACCATTTCAAAACACATTCTAGATAAGGAATGAAAAGATGGCAATTTTATGATGAAGGCTATGTCCTATTCATGGTATTACACTAAAACTTATAAAAGATAAACCCATGAGGGTGCCAAAAATTATGGGAAAAATTAAGAAAATAAATAAGACAAAAGTGGTACATTATGAGGAAGATTGGGTCATATCCATAGTTTTACAATGCAACTCTTGAGAAAGAAGGGAAAGCAAAAAACCAAAAGGAAGGACTAAGGTTTGTGAAAATATAAAACTATTACAAAGGGTGAGACCCATCTAACTATCATGTAAATAGTGTCAAATAGATAGAATATATAAATCATGAAAAGAAGGTAAGGATCTATGCTAACATCTATATCAAGGATTAACATGTGAGAAATAAGCCTATGTGTCTCAGAGGGTTTCTTGAAGTTGAATTAATTTGGTAGCATACAGTGGAGAACAAGAGTGGGCATCAAAAGATGCCCTAAAGGCTAAGTGGATGTAGGTATGGGCATCACAAGATACCCCAAAGGCTGAAGTAGCATGTGGGTGGGAATTTTAAGATGCCCCAAAGGCTAAAGTAATGTGTGTATGGGCATCACAAGATGACCCAATGGTTAAAAATAGGAAGAAAATATAATAAATGATAAGAAGAAAAGAGCACCCCATATAGTGTCTAAGTGGATTTGGGTTATCCAAGAAGATTTTGATAGGGGATTTCATGATGTTGGATAAAAGGAAAAAGATAACTAAGAAGAATGAGAGACAAATAACTAATTTAGATAAATAGAAGAGAAAGGGCAACAATCAGAGATAAAGTCAACAAGGTCAATTATGTACTACTAAAAAAGGGAATAAAAAGAGTACAAATTCAACTAGGTTAACCTTGTACTTATATATAGAAGGTAGAAGAGATGGATAAGAGACATATTAAGGTACATATTCATACAAGTTGACTCTATTCTATAAATAGGGTGTGAAATTGAGATGAAAAGGAAAAAGGGTCCATTAGGTTGACTTAGTACTATAACCTAATTATTAGAAAGGGATACAAAGTTGTACATGTCAAATCTATATTGTAGACAGGGGAAATATAGTTGGTAATAAAATGTACCAACTAAAATGAAAATGTGATAAAATAGGGAAATTTTTTTCAATATGAAGTAAGAAATGGAAGTAAACATTCAAACAATTAGATCAATGTGAGTGATCCAATTAGGGCACACAACACAAAACTTTGCACCAATACTAGCCAATGTAATTTTTTTAAATATAAGTCACAATTATTAGAGAGCAAGAAGTTAACTAAAAATTAAGAGATAACTAAGTGGTCACCTTATGTGTTAATTAGAAAGTATGGAAGTTGGTTGAAGATAGGGAACTAAAAATTAACCTATGGATGGTTTCAGGACATTTAGTATGAAAGGGATCTTTATTAGCAATAGTATTGGCTTGGTATTTAGGCCTACCCCCTCACTTTACAATATCAAAATGATAAGGGTGTCGAGTGATTTTCTAATATATACCATTAACCAAATTTTTATACTTAGCCAGAAAACCAAGTTAGCTTCCCCCTTGGTAATGAAATACAAATAGATATGCCTTGGGAAGACAAGTGTTAAATGCATTTTGAATCTTGTTTGATTTGGTAGTGTGTGAAAAAAGAGAAAAATAGTGTAACTAAACTATAATTTAAAAAATGCTTATTTAGACTATGTGAGCTACTCTAAGCATGCAAACAACTAAAAATGAAAGTCTGAATTAATTACTAGAAAATGGTTATTACTTCTCAAATTAATAATGATATAAATTCAGTTTATATGACATTATATGTAAACATTACATCATAAAGTCAATTGGGCCTCTAATATTATACAAAAACAAAAGTCTTTAAGAATATATTCAATGAGGTTGACTAAATATTTTAGATAGAAGATAAGATATAAAAATAAGTTGACGAGGTCGGCTTAGTTTGTTGTAGGGTTTCAATTTTCAAGACTGCTAACTTGTAAAAAAAACTAAAATGAATTATTGAACTGATAAAGAGATAAAGAGAATAACCTTAGTGGGTTAGAAGATGATTAGGATTACAAGTTTTATGCTTAAATTCATTTAATACTAATCCAAAAATTAGAAGTTTTGGTTGTTAAATATTTCAAGAACATAGAAATAACATAGTAATAATGAATTCTCTGAGAAGAGATGTATTATTACTCAAGATCGCAATACAACTATATGCTTATCTCTGGGAAGAGATGTCTACTTTTTCATTTTGAGTTACATCTTCATTTATACCTTTTTTGAAAGTAGCGAGAGAATGTGGAAGGTCACTAATCTCAAGGGAGATTAAGTGGTTCGACTTCCATGCTTTAAAACAATACAAAATTTAAGGAATTACTATTTTTAAAAACTTACTATTTTTAGACTACACTACTAAAATTGAAATTTGGGGCACTTTTGTTGAGTTTTTGGTTGTCAAACTTCATCAAGCATAGATCCATGCCATCTCATGGTGTTATTCTCATTCTTATCTTTCCAACAGTTCAAACAGCAAGTCAATTGGAGCTACAGTGCAAAAGTTATGGCTCCCAGAAGTTTTGTCATTAATTGGGGTGGAACTATCACCCTAATTGTCACCTAAATTTCTGCCCAAATCATTCCTCCCTCCTTGAAAATCAATGGTACCCATTGAATCAATGTTCCTCATTAGGTGTGACAGTTGTGTCTTGATTTGATTCTCTGTGAGTCACTCACCTTGGTGGCTAAGCTGGCCCCTTTTGACCACTTGATAAAGTGGAATAGAGCATCCTCTTGTTGTCTTCATCCAGGTGTTCACAATCTAATCCTCCTCCACTATATCAAAAATTTGTGGATCAAGATCATCAATGTCAAGTTGTTATACTATGACTGAAGTGTCTAATAGAGGTGGATGATATGGCTTGAGGAGCTCCACATTGAATATTGGATGCAGACCAAGGTAGGCTAGTAGGTTCAACTCAAAATCATTTTCTCCAACCTTTTTGGTGATGGTGTAGGGACCATATCATAGAGGCCAAATTTTTTTGTGTGGGCCTGAAAGTCATTCCTTCTGAAGTCACAACCAAACCTTATCACCCATATCAAAATGGTGTGTAATCCTATGTTTGTCATGGCATTACTTATACTTCTAATTCATTTTCTCCAGGATGTCATGAACTTGTTGCTAGATGTGTTGCATTTGTTCAATGAATTTTGTTGATATTTATACCTCATATCTTCCATGAGGTGTGTATTCCATGGTGGATAATGCAACAACTATAACAATTAGTTCCATGGGTTGGAACCTAAAGCATACTTGGAATAGACTATGTTTAGTCAAGCTATGCAGGGCCTGATTGTATCCATGTTGTATGAAAAAAAGCCCCTCATCCCATGTACATGGATGTTTAGAGTGATACATCTAAATCATATGAACAATAAAGTGGTTCACCACATTTATTTGACCATCAGTCTATGGATGGAAGGCTATGGACTTCATCAACTTGGTATCCATCATCTTCCATAGAGTGGACTAGAAGATGCTCAAGAACTTGCTATCTTGATCTAAGACAATGGACTTAGGGAGACAAAAATGGAGCCATACATGACTAAAATATATTTGAGTAGTTTCTTTAGTAGACATATTTTTCATACAATTAATCATAATAGCCATTTTAAAAAAATGATCAACTACCACAAAAATAGAGTCCTTACTATGTTTTAAAGTGGGCAAACCTGAGAGAAAATCCATTGAGACAAATTCCCAAGTCCTACTTTATTCTAAAAATGGCATTTGAAATCCTTACTTCTTATTTTTTGGCTTGTCTATCACACATGGGGTGCAATATTTGAGATATCTTTCCACATCCTTTCACATATGGGGCCCATAGAATTGTATTTGAAGAACTGTCAATGTCTTCTCTATACCAAAGTGTCCATCTGTCCTACTGAAATGTGCTTCCCATATCATCTTCTATTTCTCTATAGTTGAAACATATATGTTCCCAATATGATAGAGGACATTATCTTGCAAATAAAAATCAAAAACATGTTTACCTTTTTGAAGCACCTGATATGTATCAGCAAAGGTAAGATTTGCTTCATACAGGGCACCCCAAGTGGTAATCTCATGTCTACACAAGTCAAGACCTATTGTGAGTGTAGTAATTGGTAGATGGCTTAGACAATATATAGCTATATTTAAGCTCCCCTTTTTGTGTTTGATTATTAGATGTAATTTTTGAAGATATGTGGCCCACTTTTGGTGCCTCTCATTTCATAGCTTGCTCTATGTCTGGATGAATTCCAATGGTTTGTGGTTAGTGTGGATGACTGTCTCTTTTCCCAAGATGTAGTGTTTCTATTGTTTATAGGATTGTATAATGGCATAGAGCTCCTTATCATATGTCAAATATTTCTTGACTATATCAGTGAAAGTTTCATTGTGATATGCAACAACATAGCCATATTGCATGATGAAAACTCCCATGGCATATTTAGATGCATCTGTCATCAACTCAAAAGGTTGATACAAATTTGGTAAGGCAAGAATAGGGGATGAGAAAATTATATTTTTAAAATTCTGAAATGCCCTTTGTTGTATTTCACCCCACAAAAATGTAGCTTTACCTCCTCCTTTAGTCACTTGGGTTAGTGACCAAGCAACATGTGAAAATCCAAGAACAAACTTGTGATAGAAATTTGCAAGACCCAAGAAGCTATGAAGTTCTGTGAGGGTCATTAGTATGGGCCATTCTCAAATAACCTAAATATTTTTTGGATCAACATGGACCCCTTCCTCATTCACAATGTACTTGAGGTACTAAATTGTTGTCATCCCAAATGTGCATTTGTCGAGATTTACATACAACTTGTGCTCTCAAAGAGTTTGAAGCACCTTACGAACATGTTACAAATGTTCCTCCCATGTTTTGTTGTAGATGAGTATGTCATCCAAGTATACAACCATAAATGAGTTGGTGAAGGGTCATAAGATGTCATCCATCATCATCATAAAGGTTTTAGGTGTGTTAGTTAAGCCAAAAGGCATAACCAACCATTCAAAGAGCCCCTCATTAGATTTGAATGTAGTCTTCCAGACATTAATGGGATCGATGGGAATTTGGTGATAGCCAAATTTGAGATCAATTTTGGTGAAGAAATTTTCACTATGGAGTTGGTCCAGTAGGTCATCAATCTTAGGGAGAGGGTAGTGATTATTCATAGTGATTTTATTTAGGGTTCGGTAGTCAATGCAAATCCTCCATGTTCCATCTTTCTTTAGTGCCAAGATAATTAGGCTACCATAGGGTGAAGATATTGGTATGATGTGACCCTTTTGGATCAATTCTTGAATCTATCTTTTTATCTCATCATTATCTAAAACTGATTTGTGATACATAGGACTGTTAGGTAAAAGTGATCCTGGGATCAAATCAATAGAATTTTTTACCTACCAATGCAATGGAAATCCTATGGGTGACTTGAATAAGTCATTATATTCTCCTGTGATTCATCCTATCTAATTTTGTTGTTGTGTTGATTATGTAGTCAAGACTACAACATCGACCTTCTTGGATTTCTATGGTTTGACCACCATGAGAAGAAATTGCTTTATTTTCTCCACCAATATCTTACATTGCTTAACACTGATCAAGGAGATAGATGTGGGAGGTGGTATCTATAGTACCTTGTAGTGCCATGTTCTAAGAGTGAGGGTGATTCTTTAGGTTCATGATTCATAGATTCCATGCCACTCATACATGAATGATTGACCAAGGAGTACATAAAAAACATCTAGATTGACCACATCACACAAGACTTCATCTTGGAAAGGTTTTATTGCATATGAAAGAAGACACTGATGGGTGACACAAAGGTCTCTCCTTGGGATCAACCATCCAATATTGTATGGCTTTGGATGAAGCTTCATGGATAGATTTAGACTTTTCACAACTTTAGTAGAGATTAAATTCTTTTAACTCCCACTATCAACAATGAAATTCAAAGGCTTACCTTTTACCCATAATTTGGAGTGAAATAATCTTTCCTTATCATCTGGCCTTTCCTCACAGGTCTATGATGAAGTGATGATGGTGTTAGGATCAAAATATATAATTTATCTTCATCCTCTTTGACTATGGGTTGTGTATGAGACAAAGTAGAAGATGTCGAGTATTATGACTCAAAAAGTAGTGACTTGATGGCTCAACATTATTCTTTGGAGTGAGTTCTAGTTTTGTGGTAATCACACCATTTTATAACCTTCCCCTTCTACGGTTTCTTATCTTGAAATGCATTTTGCTTCCAATTTTGGCCTTGTGTTTGACCTTCCTTGTCACTTTTCCATTATGAGGGCTGACTCTTTGTATTCTTTCTGCCATGCTTCTGCTCAATCTTCACTATAAATTTATATCTCTGAGGGTTTCCAAATTGAAGAGTTCCATTTCTCCCCATATCTACCATTGTAGTCCACCCTAATATTTGAGAGTCTTATGTTTCTCACTTTATTGGATGCCTAATCTTGCAGACAAAGAATGAAAAATATCTATGTAATCTTGAATAGATTGGTGCTTACCTTGGCAAAGTTATTGCCACTATACGTACAGATCATCATATGCTCTAATGGGATAGTATTCTTCTTTCACCACTTCCATAAAATCATCCTAGGTATGTTTCCCCTCAAGGCCAATATTATCTATACTACACCTCTTTTTGTACACTTCCCACCAGTTTTTCATGGGCAATGATGCTTTCAAAAGGGTAAAATTGATCTTTTCTCCATCACTGAATTTGTTTATAGAGAAGTAGGAAAATAATTGATCTAACCAATTTTATAGTGAATCAACATTGATTTTGCCTTAAAATTTAGGAATATAAAAATTCACCTAAACCTTGAAGGGTGTTTGGGCACTAAAAGGACATTCCATGGATGAGGAGCCAGGAAGTACAGCTAGGAGCTATAATTTCCCATCAAGAGTTATTGAAGAATTTTGGAAAATTGTTGTAGAATCTATGCTTATTGACATTAGAGGGATTCATTCACCATTTCCTTGAAAGGATTAGATGTCTCAATGTCATCCACCATTTGAAGTCATTTGGAGCAAATAGGTGGATAATTTGGAAGATATGTTATTTTCTACCCAAGCTTCTTGTAGCCTTACCTCATCCTTGAGATCATACACTCTCAAGACAAACCACTCTGATACCACTAATCCAAAACTTAGAATTTATATTTGATAAATATTTCAAGAACATATAAATAACATAATAGCAATGAATTCTCTTAGAAGAGATCTATTATTACTCTAGATCGTAATACAACTATATGCTTATCTCTGGGAAGACATGTTTGCTTTTCCATTTCAGGGCACATCTTCATTTATACCTATTTTTAAAGTAGGGGGAGGATGTGAAATGTCACCAATATTGAGGAAGATTAAGTGGTTTGACTTCCATGCTATAAAACAATACAAAATTTAAGGAATTACTATTTTTAGAAACTTATTATTTTTAGACTGCACTACTAAAATTAAAATTTGGGGCACTTCCATTAGGTTTTCAAGTATTAAACTTCATCAAGTAGATATTGATGCCATATCATGGCTTTCTCCTCATTCTTATCTTTCCAATGGTTCAAATGGTGAGTCAATTGGAGCTACGATGGAAAAGTTATGGCTCTCAAAAGTTTTGTCATCAATTGGGGTGGAACTATCACCCGAATTATCACCTAAATTACTGCCCAGATCAAATACTACTTTCAAATTCTTCAAACTAAGTTGACTAATTCAACCTAGTTATGCAAAACACTATGTGTTGAAGAAGAATAATATGACTAAGTCAGCTTGTTTTACCTAGTTTTTTGATCTAGATGCTGACTAAAAGACTAAGTTAACTTATTCTACCTAATTTGGTGATTTAAGAACTCATAAAAATACTAAGTCAACCTATTTGACCTAATTTTTTGATCTTGATGCTTACTAAAATACTAAGTCAACTTATTTGACATAGTTTGTTATTATGGACTAAATAAGTGTACTACATTGACCTATCTGATCTAGTAACCTATATTTGATGAAGACTTGCATAGAAATAACATAGTTATTTTGATGCGATCATGTGTTAAACCTGCACACAAAAAGTTAGAACTATACCAACTAGTTCAATACAATATCATAAATATGGAAAAATAATGAAATGGTATAAATGAAAGCATGAAAGAAAACCTATAAGGGTTATATTCACATCATGTTCACCAAAATGTATGTAATAATTTTTATTATAAATCTACAAATCAATCTTAGCTCAAAGAAAATAAATCCTACTTACACTTCCAATTGGAGATATATTATATAATTGGGTTCATGACCAATATGGATCCTCTAAACCTATCTAATGGATATCTTAGCATAAATATATCACTAGGGAGGTTTCTAAAGCCTCTAGTCAAGCAAAACTACACACTAACCCTAACTAGGTCTTATGTTTTCATATTCACTAAACTAATAACAAATAAAGAAAATGTAATCTAGTTCTCACCAAATATTATGGAAC
This sequence comes from Torreya grandis, assembly GCA_037957365.1. NCBI lineage: Eukaryota > Viridiplantae > Streptophyta > Pinopsida > Cupressales > Taxaceae > Torreya > Torreya grandis. The sequence continues at coordinate 45,575 of JARHVA010000251.1, read as the reverse complement.
ATAATGGGGATTAGTAAACATAAAAGTAAACATTGATAAGAGAATCCTATTTAATTTATGTATAGTTAAAACCCTAATGCATGGAGAGAGCAATATTATTTAAAAGCCATTACTTATACTACTTATGTGTACTAAAGAAAGGATCGAAGTTAGAGATACTTACCTTGAAGATGAATCTATTAAGACTCATTCTCTCCCTTATCCAAAGGTGATTCATAAGAGGTTGTTGTGGTTTGTAAGGATCACTAAAAAAGGCCATAACATCTAAGAATTCTCCACAAAACAAGATTCTTCTTCAAGTAGAATGATAGAAGAGAATATTTAAAGAAGTGAAAATGAATAATTAACACTTGTTGTCTCTCTAAAATGATAAAATGGATGTGTTTATATAGGTGGATCTAACCCTAAACTATTCTAAAAGTTTAGGCTAATAAGGTCAACTTGGTTAACTTAGTATTGTAATTGACAAAAACAAACTAGGTTATGAACTAGGTCAACACATTAATAAGATTTGTCAATAATAATACAAGGTCAATGTGGTTGAATATGTCATGTAAACTACCAAAGAGGGGTTTAGGTTAGGGAAAGGGATAATGAAGGTGGTAAAATACTAGAGGAGGGTGAAAAAGAGGAGGCAAGGCTTAGGGGAATGTTTTTAGGATCTGTTTGGATTGATAACAGGTGGCAATAAGGGACAACAATCTTGTGAAGCACTAATGGTCTATCCAACCCTTTCTCGATGTACCCCTTAGAACATGCACTTAGAGAGATTAATACTCGATGGCTTCTTAAAAATAGAATGCATCAATAATTGATAAACTTTGAAAATATTATGTGTATATAGTCATCGTTAATATCTTTTTATCACCTATTATATTATGTATTTAAAATATAATCTTAGTCTTATATCCTAATCCATTTAATCTATCTTGTCCTCACCATCACCCATCATATTAGCTCAATAATTCAGACTTACTTTATTCAAGATCTAATATTTTTATCCTATCATAAATCTACCTTCACACTATCCCCTTTTTTATCCATCCCTCATCCATTATCTACCCACATGGATGTGGACCTAGTTCTCATGGACCAATACGTATTTGTTAATAAGAATGAGATCCTTTTATGGGCCCTAGAAATGGTTTATCACCTACCTTATGACCTTGACCACATCAATCCTAAACCATTATCCCAATCCCCATTTATACCTCAACCATATGTTATTTAGCCATGGCCTACCCCATCATCTGTTCATCATAAAGGTCACCCTATTTAATAAGTATATCTTTGCCAACAAGGATGAATGCCTTTTGAGATGATTGGAGATAGATGCCCACCTTTTTAATGATTTTTATCCCCTATGCCTAAAATAACCTCGTAAAAAATTCCCTCATCAGCCCTTATCCACATCTAATTATTGTGACAACTAATCCCATTCCAATCCCCCATCCACTAGTCCTAATTCTTATCATAACCTTCCTAGTCCAAAGATCACCCTATTCAATAAATATATTACTAAAAATAAAGAGGGATTCCTCTTGTGGCTCCTTGAGATGGGTTCCCAATTTCTTAAATGACTTGAACCCATTCAACTCACCTTACCACCAATTTATACCTATCCATAATCAAATCTTCCATTTACCTATCATAGTCCATCATAAATCTCCTGTCCTGCTATCAAAGGGAAGCCTAGCTTATCAACCTCACCATCCCTCAATATCATGACATTGGCATCCCATTATTCCATTCCTAAATCTAATACTTCCATATCTAACACTAGAGACAAGGAATATACCACTCTTCTAATATTTGTGGAAGCACTATTTTGAAAATTGAGGTCCATAGGCATGATTTTCCACCTAAAAATAAGAACTCTATATTTTTATAAACATGTTCCCTCATGGTATCAAGCTAAATTATTTTGTATATATCATAAGGTCCCTAATATTTCTACTAAAATATGTCACCCTTTTAGATATTATATTCAAAAGCTAATTGATAATGACAACATTAAAACTAAGGGAGAGTCCAATATTTCTACACCTAAGGCTATTACAAAGGGGTTATGCCAAGAATAACCTCCTAATTATGATCAATCATCTTCCCTTCTAAAAAAAATTCATGGCCCCAATCCTTGCCATACCATAACCATCCCATACCAAACATCTATATATCCTATCCAAATCCATTAAGCCTAAAGTACCCTTTCCCAAATCCAAGGTGAAGGAGGTACTTACAAATAATGATTCTATCCAAAATGCCCTCTTTATGGATACTAAAAATCATCTATCAGTGACATCACTTCATCAACATCCTTATGGGAGTTAGAATTAGAATGGTCAAGATCATGTTTGACATCAACATCTAAATCAGAATCCATGTCAAAATCAATATCTATTTTCAATAAATAAAGTCATGCTAAAACTTATCTCTTTGAAGATGTCTCTAATTTGAGTGTTAACCATTTATAAAACATGATTCTTGATCCTTATCAAGATGAAATCATAACATAATTCTTGGATGCTTTATTAATCAATTATCATCAATCTAGATATGAATCAGATTTATATGTTACTTCTAAAAATAGTCTTAGTGATCCTTTTTTGCTGTAATAAAAATGACTGGGGGGTGAATCAGTCTTCAAAAATTATATTATCAATATCACTTAAGTAATAATGACCATTCAAGCAACCATATAGATCTTGTAAGCATAAACACCTATCCACATAAGCATGAAACATAAGAACACATCACATATGTGAGAAAACCTCAAGGGAAATAAAATACAATGATATATTTAAATGGAATATAGTTCTATAAGACAAACACCAAATTTATTAGAGCACCAACTGCACATGGAGCACCAACCCCAACTAGATAAATACCAGCCTAGCTAGGCTTTATCAAGCATCAACTTATAAGGAGGCACCAACCCCCTAAATGAATCAACACAAACTCAACTAGTTTATTTCTTAGATCACATTTAGGACACCTTGTTTCTTAAACAATTTATTATGGCTACCTCTTCATCTCTTAAAACTCTTCTATCCCTCTCAAACTACCTTGTAGGCTCCTTCGCTCAACTAGGTCTCTTCAAGATAGATTAGGTCATATAACCTTGATATTAATCTACATTACCCTTATTATATCTTAATTATATCTTATATTTACCCTTATGATGTCCTATAAGACCTCATTTGTCTATTTAAAGTGGTATATCCTTCTCTTCCATTCATTCACACTCTAACTTGTTAATTAGGCATATTAAGCCTTGTTCTTATACTAGGCTATTGCTCATACACCTCTAAGTCAGCCACACACACTTACATTATTATATTTTGCATAAAAAATTCCTTAGTTCATACCACAAACATTAATTAATCATTAAATTATGTTGGCCATAGCTTAATTAGAACAAATCCTTCTTTTAGGCCTTAAGGAGACCTAATTCAATTAGGCCTTCATTAGCACACATTTCCCTTTGATCTCCTTGGAATAATTTAAAAATTCGTAAAGAATATTAATAATTAATATTACATTCAAATTTACCCCCACTTATCTAATATTAGGTTCATGTCACTTTTTATCTCCAACTACCACTTGAAGCACACCATTAACATTGTTCACAATTAGGCCTATGAACTTATAGAAAGTCTATCTTGAACTACTAAAGATTAAATACAAATTACATAAAAAACCATGGAAATAGAACATATATATTAACTAAATGATATCATGGTAATCACCATGTTATTTAAACTTTACAACTCAGGGCAAAAGGATTCAACCCTTTCTCTACAAATAGCCCTCTCAAAATTGCCAGAACACTCCAAAACCCAGTCACAAATAACTTGATCAACACCTAAAAGAAAACTTCCTATGACCACTAATATCTTTAAAATATCCTTTTAAATCTTTATACCACTTTCAATTACAATAATCATAAGGTCTAATGTCAAATATTGGTCTTGTAGACCAATCTTTTATATTTTGTATACACAATCAAACCAAAACCCATCAAGGCATTTTAGATTCAACATTTCAATCACTTTCACTAAATTTAAGACCTTGTAAAAAGGACATATACGAAAAACATGTACCAAAAAAACACAATGTGTATTATATACTTCTATTAAAGGCATAGAGCCTTAAACTCATCACTGTGACTTGCTTACCTAGAACTACGAATTTACCTTAAAGCATAGTCATGGTGACATTGACCTTCAACACTTGTATGAGCAATTTCAAATAATTAAAATTCATTAAGATGATCCTATGAGATAAATAGGCCATTATTAGATATAAATATAATATAGTTAAATATTAATATTAGACTTGTAGACCAGTCTCATAACCTCACTATACATAGACCTTATTAAGCCAAATATGTCAACTTGTGAGTAACTTTTTCCCTATAACCACTAACCACCAAAACTTATACAAAACATGAGCATGTATTAAAAGAATTTAAAAACATCTCCATGTACTTGGTTTCATCCATATTCCATGATAACACATTCTTAAACTTCTTCTTGTATACACATACTATTTTTAACTTTTACCAAATACCGATGCTTTCTAACTTATAAGAACCTATTGAGTCTCAATATCTCTAAGTGCATGACCTAAGGGCACACCAAGAAAGGGGTGGGAATACCATTAGTGATTCATAGGATTTTTGTCACTTATTTCCACTAATTTCCAATCCAACCAACTCCTACAAACATTCCCTTAAGCTATTACTCCTCTTTTGCACACTCCTTTAGTCTTTTACCACTTTCATTACCCCTTTTCCTAACCTAAAAACACTTTAAAATTTTTATATGACTAAGTCAACTAGGTTGAACTTGTACTCTTATTTATGAAGCTAATTTAAATTCTAGTTCAGATCTTGGCTAACCTAGTTCATAACCTAGTGATTTTTTATCAATAATGATACTAGGTCGACTAGGTTGACCCTGTCGATCAACACTTTCAAAAGTGTTTAGGGTTAAATCCATCTATATAAACACATATATTTTGAAATTATTATAGATACATCAAAATTTATGATTAATTTGTGCTTATTTATAATTTGTTCTTATACCGTTGTATTTGAGAAGTCTTAGCTTAGGGTTTCTACTTGGAGAAGAATCTAATCTTGTGGAGAAGTTTTGGATGCTTTGGCCTTTCTTAGTGATCATTATAAACCATAATAACCTCTTTCAAAACACATTTTTCTAAGGGAGAGATTTAATCTTGATGGGTTTATCTTCTATGTAAGCATCTCTAACTTTGCTCCTCTCTTTAGTAAATAGAAGTAACATAAGTAATAGATTTTGAATAATATTACTCTTCTTCTCCAGGCATTAGGGTCTTACCTAAACATATATTAAATATGATTCTCCTATTCATGTCTACTTTTGTTTTTTATTATCCCCAACTTTGTGCCATAATATTTGGCGAGCTCTAAATTATATTTCTTTGCTTTACTTGTTATTAGTATAGTGAATATGAAAACATAGGATTTAATTAAGGTTATTGCATTGTTTTGATTGACTAGAGGCTTTGAAACCCTCCCTAGTGATATTATTTGTGATATGAGATCTCTTAATTGGGTCTAGAAGATCTATATTGGTCATGTTCCTAGTTATCTAATGTATCCCCAATCAGAAATGTAAGTAGGATATATCTTCTTTGAGCTAGGATTGATTTATAGATCTGATGCATTTTTTATTGCATACATTCTTTTCAACCTAACATGAATCTAAATCTTACAGGTTTTATTTCATGTTTTTTTTTCATTTTTTCATTTTATTTATTATTTTTCTATATTTGTGATACTAGGTCAATAAGGTTGGTATAGTTTCCAACTTTTGTGCATAGGTTAAACACACAATCACATAAAAAATGATTTTATTATTTTTATGTAAGTATTCATTAGATATAGGTTAATAGATCAAATAGGTCGATACAATACTCATATTCACTTTTAAATAGTAGACTATGCTAAACAGGTTGACTTAGTCTCTTATTCAACTCTAAAACAATAAACTAGATCAAACTGGTCGACTTAGTATTACAATCAGATTCTAGATAACAAACTAGGTTGACCAAGCTAGTATAGTCATCTTTATAGAACTACGTTGACCTAGTCAACATAGTTGGTAGAGCTTCAAATCAATATTCAATATAATTTAATATAAATTTTATAGTCCCCAACATCCTCCAACCCACCAAGATTCCTTTCTTTATCTCTCTTTCAATTTAGTTCCTCTTTATAGTTCTATTTTGCAAAGTTTACAGTCTTCAAAATTATAATCATACAAAAAACTAAGTCAACCTGGTCGACTTATTTATTTTGTCTTCTATCTGACATGACTTAATACCAATAATAATTAGTGGAATTTTCCTATAAACACTAACCTACTAATTGATACGACTCAACTTCTTGCACAAGTCATATAATAAATTAACATAATCCAAACTTATAACACCTCTCAAATTATGTAATTACAACATCATTTGATCAATTGTGCTAACCAACCTTCAACTTATTCCTTTACTTCAATATTCCTCAAGAAAAGTTATTTATGAACCTATTATGAATAACAAAATGCTTCAAAATATCCAAAATGAGACTTTAGCTCCTTTCATCATGTTCATTTATATTATTAATATATCTCCAACTATCAAATATAATGGTAATAAAGACCTTGCATCCTTTTTTAAAGCCTCTGGTAATCTTTACAAAGAGTGGATCCAAACTAATACTTTCTCCACGACTAAATTTCTAGTTAAAATCTTCACTAGCAATGTATTAGAATGGTACAACCAACTTCCCCAACATTCCATTTTAAAACTTGAGGATTTGGTTAATCCTATAGTCAAAGAGTTTTGACATAATGATCTTCTCAAAAATTATATTAGCCATTTCATCAATGCTAAGCAATCTTCCACTGAATCAACTCATGATTTTATCAAATTATGGAAATCTCTAGCCCATAAAGTTGACCATAACATGACTGATGACAATTTATTTAAACTCTTTACAATTAATTTAACTTTGTTTCTTCATTATAAGGTTCACACTTTTTCTCCTCAAACACTTAACAAAGCTCTTAACCATGATAAATGTCAAGACTTTCTCGTGAAGTAATTTGAATTGAATCCCAAATTCTTTAAAGAATATTTTCAAACTTCTACCAATGCCATCACTAAAAATACTCCTCAAACCAATCTAGGATTTTTCAAAGCCAACACTCCCTCATCTTCTCATATACCACTCACTATGCATCAAATGAAACAATTCTTACCACCCTCTAAAACTTTTACTTATCCTATAATCCTCCTAAGTGGTATGAACGTAATAAATTTTTTTGGTTTCAGGCTAACATTGGTCATTCCCATGAAATATCTCCTACATTTTTGGTGATTCCTTCAATCACAAAGTCATGAACAACCTTTGTCATCAAGAGTGTGACACTACTTGTCAAAAATGATAAGCTTCCAAAGCTTCTTCTTTTAATAACCAAAATAAATTCCACAACTAATAACCAACAAAATACCAAGGATGTTTGTGATATTGATGCTGACTATGACTAATATTATAATAATTCTCAATATGCTAACACAATAAGGTTAATTATCATCACAAAGTAGCTCAGAAAGATTATGTCACAAAACCTAAGAAAACATATTTAGAAGAACAACTTCTAAAAGATACTAGAACCACAAATTTAGATTCAGAATCCCATGAGGAACCACCTCCTCATTTCAAACCCCTAAGAAATTATATTCCTTCAAAATCTACATTACCTTCCAAAACTCACACTAGTTCTTCTTCTAAATCCCATTGGAACTTTTTGGAAGAACTTAACTCCATGCCTTGAAAGATTCCACTTATGGATTTATTTTATACTTCTTCTTATCATTGTACATTCCTTATGCAATAATTATAAGAAATTGAAGATCCATCTCTCATAGATGAAGAACCACCTTCTATTGAGCTTCAACCTACCAACATGAACATCATTGAAAACTTGTTTTCTTCTTCCAAACTATTTATCAAATTTCTTAAAGAGGACATGATTAATGATGAGATCTTTTTTATCATCAATGATCCACCACTATTAATTAAAATATCCATTAATACTACCATCATCCTTAAAGTTTAAGTTGATGAAGTGTTTAGTATTAACGTGACATATTTGTGTCTCATCTAATAACTTGGTTATAATAAGGATCATCTCAAGAAAACCAACCTTACCTATCATAGATTTTATTAAATTAATCGAAATCCACTTTGTTGTATTTGGCTTTTTCTAACAATTAGACATAAGATTAGTCAAACTAAACTTATGGTCCTTGATTTTCCCCTATCTTATAACATTCTCCCCAATCACCTTTGGACTCATAAAATGAAGGTCACCACTTCTTTTGGCAGTCAATGCATCAAATTCTTACATAATGGCAAATGGTATAAGCATGAAGTTGATCCCAACCCTTGGAGTATTCAACTTCCTAATCTAAAATCTCAATATCACATTCCTACCATTCCTACCCTCAATAATGCTCCCTTACTTGATTTCATCAACATCAGTCCAAGCTTACGAGTCACTCTTATTTATTCAAATGATTAGGAACCTAATGATTTACAACATACTTGCAACACTACTAAGCCACTTCCTTATATCTTAGAGTGGCTTCCTCCCTCTTTATTTCCTCATGATTGCAGTTTTACTCTCATTGATGAGATAAGTAATTTCCCCCTCCATGCAATACTCAGGAACCTTCTTTACCAAAATATGCCTTCACATGTAATTACTATGGAGTGGACAAATTATTCCCAGATCCTCTCATCATGTCTCCATGAAAGTTTCGTAACATTGAAATTTCACCTTTTGAAACTCCCCTTGAATATTAAACATCTACCATTTATCCAACCTAAGATGATAAATACATCATGGCCCAAGTTCAATCTCAATAATTGGATGTTCAACATTATCAAAAAAAAATTAGCTCAAATACATGCTTTCAATCAAGATGTTCATACCATTTCCATAGATCATGAATTAAATCCCAAAGGTCATGTACCTCCTATTAATTATCCACTTATTGATACTCCTTGGGTGGTAGAACAACCCTTACCTTCTGAACCTTTGGAAATTCTTGCATCTTCTCTACCACTTAAAAAAGACCATCCTTACATATGATTCTTCACCCATTAAAGAAACTAACAATACACTAATCTCTTATAATCCATCTACTCTTCCTACTCCGAATATTACATTGGATTCCAAGGCCACATATGCCCATTAGATACATTATGAATATGATATACTTGTAATCAAATTATTGATCTTGAAGTAGACATGTTGAGTATTTTGGTCCTCTTCCCACTCTGCCTAGTGATGAAGTTATTCTTGAATTACTTCATGCTCGAGAACCTCAACTTCCTCAACAACATCATAAACTTGGTAATTTAAAAAACAAAGCCCCTTGTTTCTAAAACTTCATTGCTATCACCAATCCTAAAGCTAATCCAATTTCTTCTCTACCTAATGCACCATACCACTTCCAAGATGACAATGTTATGCTTATAAAAGAAACTACTCACATTGAATATGGTACTCCATCATGCTCTCAACCTATCACTATCTCTCATGAACTTTCACCTACTAAGCATGATAAATTTAGCTTATTTTTTGATAAACATCATGATATCTTTACCTATTCTTATAAGGACATGTCTGGTAACCCTGGTATTTTGGTGCACAATATCATCACTTATCCCAATGCCAAACCTATGCATCAAAATTAGCAAAAAATTTCACTTAAGGTTTACACCTTATGTCACAAAGAAATTATCAAACTTTTTTACGTTAATTTTATCAAACTAATGGAATATACTAAGTGGGTTTCTAACATAGTCCCCATTCAAAAAAAAGTCACCATGGTCATTCGCATTTACATTGATTTTTATAATCTTAATCTTCCTTATCCCAAAAATAATTTCCCTCTACCTTTAATAGATGCCATTATTGATTCCACAACTAGTTATGAAATGTTATCTCTTATAGATGGTTTCTTAGATTATAACTAAATTCACATTACCCCTAAATACCAGCATAAGACCACTTTCACCATAGAATGGGGTAGCTATGTCTATGTTAAAATGCCCTTTAGAATCAAAAATACCAAAGCTAATTATCAATGAGCAATGACTCATATATTTTATGATCTTATCCAAAAATTTGTAGAAACTTATGTGGATGAACTCATTACTAAATCTAAAAGTCACAAGACTCATCTTTCTAAACTTACCATCATCTTTAACCGTCTACTCAAATATAAAGTTAGACTAAATCCTTACAAATTACATCTATAAAATTATTAATATTTTTACTCTCTCTCTATGGCATCAACATTGACCTACTAAGATTATTTCTATCATCAACATGCCCATTCTTCTCTCCATTCTAGACATTCACACTTATCTCAATAAACTTAGGGAAATTAGACGGTTCATCCCCAAAATGGCTTACTACATCCACTCCATCAATTCTCTTCTTAAGAAAGGTAATAATTTATAATGGATGGACCCATGTCAAAAAGTATTTGATAATATGAAAGAATCATTACTTCACCCACCCACTCTTCATTTGAATTCATATAATCAAACTTTGATCTTAAACATTTTTTATACGCCCATATCAATTGGGTTAATTCTCAACCAATTAGATGATACAGGAAGAGAGTATGCCATCTACTACATTAGTCAAGGCCTCATCAATTATGAAAAATGTGTTAGAGGTAAAACTCACTAAGAGGGAGGGGTGAATCAATAGTGTTAAACAATCCAATTCAATTTACAAACCCTTCAAACACTTAAGCATTCAATACAACCATTCATCAAGCATTCAAGATGTTTATAACAAATAATAATAGACAATGCAAGATCACACACATAACACAAGATCTATGTGGAAAAAACTCTTGGGGAATAAAACCCACTCTGAATCCTGTAAACACATAGACTAATTATCCTATAAGATGATCACAAATATGATACTGGTCAAGTCCTTCTAACCAAAATTTAGTGAAACACTTGTTTCATAAGGAGCACTTGCCCCTAAGATGATCAAGTCTTTTTGACCACCTATTGGTTAATTCCTTTTGACCAACTTTAGTGAAACACTTTTTTCATAAGGATAACCTACCCCTAAGATGATTAAGTCCTTATGACAACCTATTGGTCAATTTATTCTAACCTAGATGTTGAGCACCCTCCAAACACCTATGAAAAGAACATCTCTTGATCACGGATTGCCTACCAATCTAATGGAGATACAATGTATATAGCTCTCTTCAACTTATTCACACATCCACAAACATCCGCAACCACCTTTTAGATCAATCTACACTTCTCAACAACAAATTTGTCATAACCTCAATAGAATGACTAAATGGTCATACACATAATCCATACTCTGATTTGCCTCTCAAATCAGCCTATCAAGCTTACACAAACATAATCTATCCTTTGCTCACATTCAAGGCATCTAAAACATCCTTTTGGATCACTCTAGACTTCTTCACTCATCTTGAATCTTCAAACCTACAAGAGCACTATCCTTTACAGAAAAAATATGACCTATAGGTCATACACATAGTCACTAACCTACCTTTCTCTACAACCCATCCACTGGGAACTCACCCTTTCCTTCTCTCCATAACTCTCAAACACACCTCTTCTCTTAGGTCACATACTTCTATTATATAATCCTAGAAAGAATCACATTTTGTTTCACCTTTTATAGAGTATTCATGATTATTATGATCACAAACTTATTTTTTGGCCAAAATACATGCCTTCACCCTCAAAAAATCTAACATGGGTCACTTTTAAGCACAACCCTCTTTCAAATAGGCTTAAGTCACCTTTTAGGTCCTATGAAGGCCCATTCACCTCTTTGACACTTATCCAAGCAAACTAAGAACACAATAAAACTTTCAAATACATATACCCATGACACACAATCTATAGGTCCTCTTTAAGTGATAACAACCATCACAATACCCTTCTGATAAAGCTCAATTCATTCAAATAACATTCTATGTACACAACCACCATGAACAAACATACAATCACCTTCTAAGCATTTTATCATACTAAATATTATTGATAAAAACTTAATAATCCACATATATGTTCCTCATATAGTATACAAAACTTTTCAATAGTTAAGTCATCATGAAACATCGAAATACCATCAAGAACAACTCTATTACCCTTCTTAGGTTACTTGTAGATCATGAATGAACACACAATCAAATTTGGAGATCAATAAATTTGAATGTACAAAAATTTATACCTTTAAATGAATATTTTAAAATGTACTTTGATTTCCTTTACAACTTTTATTTTTATTTCGACATCAAATTTTGCATAAATCAAAATTTATGGCTCAAAAACCAAGCACTAGTCTTTCCTTCGTTAAATTCAAATATTTAAATCCAAATGATCATAGTTAAACCTCATTCACTTAGAACATATCTCATGCTCTTATCTTAGATCAATCAACTTGCACCATTTAAATTCTTTAGAATTAGCTTAAAATTTAACTTGTAGAATTCCCCTACCCAAATATTAAACTGTGAACATGTTGACCTCATCTCATGTACCCTTGAAATATTAACCAAATATGCACCGTCAATCACTATAGATTAAACAAGTATTTATCTTGTAGTGATCACCATTAGATTTTAATTATAAATCCTAAAATTGTGCCACTTTATAGCCCCACATGCCTTCTATGCACATTGACATATTGACTCAACTTGCACCATCGATCTAACAATGCAAATGCACGTGAATCATTAATCTTCTATCCAAGCTCTATGAATGTGACACATGTCACTATCTCATTCATTCTTTGACATTTTGACTTTACACATACCATTGGATCATAATATGTGATTTAACATGCACCATTATATCTACTGACTAGATGACCTTAGACTTTAATGTGATTAAACTTGACAGTCTCTGGCCTATCATAGTCTGCTAGAACAACTTTGAAGCTTTATAACTTGAGCTAGAAATCACTTCAATACTCTAAATATTTAAGGTACATTATTGCAATTATAGGAAACATCAGATTAAATTTTTTTTCCCTATGTTGAATCTATAAGTACATATGATAAAATGCCCAAACTTGTTGGATCATACATGTCTGCATGACGTGTAGTGACGGTCTAGTTAAGTATAGAAACTTACTGAACTTCTACTTTAGAAGCTAACTTTGTACCCACATATCTTTATCTACACTCAACCTCATGACCTAAAATTTTAACCATAATAACTTGGGACTAATTTAATTACACCCATATGACTAACTTCCCTTGACTCATCCATATATGGGAATGGTGTTGTCAAATAATTACCTACTTAGATTTTCTATCACAGAACCAACTATGCCAAGATGAACATAATGAATAATTGGATGAATATCATGCACTTACGTAATCTTTCCAATAATATTTTACCTTCGATAAGACCCCTTACACATGCTCAATACTTTAGGCCTATCCCTAATCATTCTAAAACTAAAGATCAACCAAGCCTACTTCAAGTATACTAGGACAAGCACACTATACACTTTTTCATTAACACTTAGACTATAAAGATGCTTCATCCACTCACCTGGACATCTCCATAACATTAATGAAAACTATCTAACAATCTTCCCCTTATCATTGATGTCAACACCCATCATATAGCTCACCTTCTTATCTCTTGAAGCACTCTCAAAATAGGAACCTTATCCCCATTTAACATAATGACAAAGTGGGAAAAATTTATCTTAAGGACATGAAAATACAACTAATAGGAGAGGACCACCTTATAAATATGATATAAACTCCCCCTTGCCTTGATCCTACCTCTTATTTATCTTGTAAACTTTCTCTTGCTACATGCCAACACTCTCTTCAACCAAGCATTGCAACCAATGAAGAAAGAACACACAAAAGCACTAAAATATTATGGAAATCACCAACAAACATTTGATAGGCACTCCCCCTAATATCTCTGAACCATTGTACCTATTGACCATCTTCATATCTCCATACACCATAAAGAATCACCGAATAGGCTTACTAGCCTTCTCTCTCAAGCCACCTCAAGGAACACCAATATAACTTCATGCCATGAAATAGGAAACATGATATAAACCAACCTAAAAAATCACATTAAAATACTCATTCCTTACTCTTTTGGAAAAACTAAGCAAAAACATCAAATCTTCACAATAGGTCTATCTAAACTCCTTGCAGCCCTACTTGGAACATGCAGAGCCCAAAATTTTTAGTATACATACTTTCAAGACATAAAAATTCATATTTAAAGCACTCTCATATTTACCCTTAAACATAGTAATGTTCATCACCAAGCTCCTCCTATATAACATACTTCCTCCATAAACCTACTAATCAATGAGGCCTCCATCTTGACAAAATCATGAATAATTTGAAAACCACAAAACTTTAAATCTCTATGGAGCTTTATTTTACAACCCATTTGTACCATTAAATATATTAATAATCCTTATACCTCAACTCTAAGTTAAACCATTTTTCTAGCATATCCTAAAGCTCTAGAACCTTAAAATAAACAAGGTCAACAAACCTCCTTCTGATCAATGCCCATCTCTAAAACTTATTTCACACCTAAAAATAACCATCAAACATTTATAGACCAATATTTGAGCCTTCACACCTTTGGAAACCTTTACTTCCTATACCATGGCTTTAATATGCAACAAGAAAGATAAACTTGAGAGCACACAAAAGCCTCCAAAAGGTATAAAAAGGATAATCAAGACACAACACCACCTATAACACATAGCAAATAAGTGAAAAAAGCTTTTTGAGCATTAAAATATTCTTTACACTACATCAATCTCATTATGCCACCTAAAAATATCCATTTTGATACTACAAACACTGCATACATAACTAAATCACCTTATGACATCACGATGACTTCATCAAATCACTTCTCCCATCTTGACACACCAACTCCAACTAGAAACACTCATCTCTTATTTTTTAGGAACTTCTAAATAATACTACAATAACACTTGCTTCTCCACTAAAAGGAGTCTCTTAAGAAGCATAGACAAAGACCTCCTACTTCACATGGTTCCTTAGAATAATGTGAAACTAGGAGTTTCCCATAACTCCTAATATAACTTCTCTTCCTTTGTCATCTAATAATAATATCTCTTCTTCTTCTTCTTCTTCTTCTTAGGCTTAAGATAAAAAAACTTAATCATCCACTATAATATTCTCCTTCTCTTCTAACACTCTATTGATAACACATGGGGATAACATGGATTCATGGCATACCTTTTCAAATGAAGAATCTTCCTTGTAGTTTAGAACCTCGTCACTAGATATTAACAACTAATGTTCTTTTCATGAAACTTGCTCAACAACAATAAGATTTTCACTTGAATCCATACAAACCTCAGAACTAGTCTAAGCCAACACCTTGGTCTTCTCCTTGAGCTTGGTCTCTTCATTAAAAATATGAGTAGACAATGAGGGATCTTGGCACTTTTAAACTTTTGTTGCATTCTCCACCATAAAAAATAGATTACTTGGACCTGAAGACTCAACATGACTCACACTTACCCCCTTTGGTTTCTATGAGTTAATTTTCCTTATTTCTTTCACTTTAGCAGCCTAATTAAACCTATTTTATCTTGTAGGCCTTTGCCTGCATAATCTATAAAGGTGACCTCTATGTTGACAGTTGAAGCACAATATACCTCTTGTAAGAATCTTATCCTTCCTTAAATTATTAGAAAAAATCTTACAATATGTCCATTCTTTTGACAATTGAAACAAAATACTCCTTTTAGAGAAGAATCACCTTTTGACTAATGACCCCCATCATAATTCCATGCAAACTCATTTCTAATAAGTATCTTGTATTCTCTAAATATATGCCTAAACTAATTACATGTGTAACAATAACCATTGAAACTTGTATACCTTATAGAATTTGGTTTTCTAATTTGATTTGTCTTCATTCTTCTAGCATCTTCATTCCTAGATTTATTATTGACCTTCAAGGTTTGATTTACATTAGTCTTCATCTTGTTTTGAGTTGCATTTTTTTGTTCTTCTTTGTATCTAAGACCATTTCTATCACTTTCATACTTTTGACCACTCATAATATTGTCTAGAGCACATGATCTCTTTTCAAATCTCACAAATGACTTCATATTACTATATGTCTTCTTTAACTTATCTTTTAATGACTATTTTTTAGTTATATACCTTGAACATTCATCTTCTTTAGCTTTTAGTCTTGTAGATAGGATTTCCAATTAACAACATAGATGCTTGACTATATCTTCATACTACTTGGTGTATTCATTAATTCTTGCCTCAAACACACTAAATTTTTCTTCATAGTCTTTCATTTGAGACTTCATCTTCTTGTTAATCTTATTCTCAATCTTTATTTCTTCAAGATCATTAATCAATTTAGTCTCACAGGCCACCTCATCTTTATCATCATCTAAATCACTCCAAGTAGACTCCTTTTGATATGAGCAACTTCCTTCCTTATCCATGAAAATGGATTTATCTTCAATAGACCATCATCTTCATTATCAAACTCTGAAACACTATCTTCACTCTCTTCTGACGAGCTAAAATCTTTATAGGTGTAGAGACCCTTCTTGTTCTTAAAGGACTTCTTGTTGTTGTCATACTTTTTGAATCATTTCTTCATTTTATCATACTTGTATGTATTTGTTTCCTCATCTTGATCTTCACCATGTTATTCATAATAACTCTTATTATGCTTATGAGGGCACTTGTTAGTAAAATGTCTTACCTGTCCACAATTGAAGCATTTGAAGGGTAGTTTACCTTATACTTGCCTAAGCCTAATTTCAATTTACTTATAAACAAAGCAATTAGTTCATCTTCATCAATATTAGATATGTCATCTTCCTTTAGTTTCTTATCTTGGAACTTCTTATTTGGCTTTATTTATATCTTGAATGCTACTTCCTTATTTGGTGGTTTATCATCATCAACTCTCATCTCATAGGTAATAAGAATGCTATGAAATTAATCCATCTTCAACTGAGTAAAATAATGAAATTATTCTTTAGTAGATACTTTAGAATTAAACTTGAGAGAGAGAGAGAAAGAGAGAGAGAGAGAGAGAGAGACCTTAATAAATTTTTAACTATAGTGGCTTCTTGAAGCTAGTGGCTTCTTGAAGCTTCTCTCCAAGACCTCTGATGATGTTCACAATCTCATCAACTCTCTATAGAAAGGATGCCACAAAATCTTCTTCCTTCATCTTAATACTCTCAAATTTTCTTTGATGAGTCTATAAATTTTTTAACTTAACCTTTGAATCTCATTCATAAATAGTATTTAATTTATCCGACATTTCCTTGGTAGATATGCAATGGATTACCTTGGTACATTTAGTCTCTAAAAGACCACAAGTGATAGAATTCATTACCTTGCAATTTTTCTCAAATAAATTTTTATCTATAAAATTAGATGGAGGAATATTAGGTGTAGAATAGCCATCCATAATAGATTGCCCAGTATCAAACCCTAGGAACATGATGTAGGTCCTCATCATTGCACTCTAAAATACATAATTGGATCCATTGAACATTATTGCTTGCTTATTAGAAAAACATCCTTGCATTTTATGTCTACCCATATTGTATCTTGGATATCCTTCAAGCTATCAATCTTTTATCAAAGGACCTAATCTAATACCAATTTTCATAGGTACAAACCACTTATAGGGAGGGGTTAATTAGTGGTGGCAAATAATCCAATTCAATTTCCAAACCCTTCATACACTTAAGCATTCAATATAACCATTCATAAATCATTCAAGATGCTTATAGTAAAGAATAATATTTAATGAAAGATCACACACACAACATAATATTTGTGTAAACCCTCTTGGGGAATTAAAACCCACTCTCAAGCCTACAAACACATGTACTACTTATCCTATAATATGATCACAAACATGAGACTGGTCAAGTCCTTATAACTAGATTTTAGTGAAACACTTATTTCACAAGGAGCACATAACCTTAGGATGATCAAGTTCTTATGACCACGTATTATTGAAGTGATTTTGACCAAATTTAGTGAAACACCTATTTCATAAAGATCACCTACCCCTAAAATGATCATATCCTTTTGACCACCTATTGGTCAAGTCCTTCTCACCTAGATGTTGAGCACCCTCCTAGAACCTATGAAAAGAACATATTTGTATCACTAATTTCTTGTTAATCTGATGGAGATACAATGTATATTATCTCTCTTCAACTTATTCTCATATCCACAAACATCCAAAACCACCTTTTAGATCACTCTACACTTCTCGATAATGACTCTATCATAACCTAAAAAATATGAATAAATGGTAATACACAAATTTGAATCAATCATATGCATCTAAAATTAACCACCAATATTATACAGACATCATATATCCTTCTCTCACACTCAAGGCATCCAAAACATCCTTTTGGATCAATCTAGACCTATTCACTCATCCTCAATATTAAAATCTATAAGATCACTATCCTTGACATCATAAATTTGGCCTACAAATCATACACATAGTCATTAACCTACTCTTCTCTACAACCCATCAACTGGGAACATACCCTTTCCTTTGCTCCACAACTCTCACACATAGTTCTCTCAAGTCTCACTCTTTTATTCTACAAGCCTAGAAAACATCACATTTTATTTCAATTTTTATAGAGTCTTAATTATTATTATGATCACAACCTTCCTTGTCAACCATAATACATGCCTTCACCCTTAAGTGATATAACATGGGTCACCTTTAAGCACAACCCTCTTTAAAATAGGCCTAAGTTACCTTTTAGGTCCTATTAAGACACATTCACCTCTTTGACACTTATCCAAGAAAATTAGGAACAAATGAACACTTTAAAATACATGGAACCATGAAACATAATCTATAGGTCTTATTTAAGTGATAAAAACCATCACAACACCCTTCCACTAAAGCTTAATTCACTCAAACAACATTTTATGCACACAACCATTATGAACAAACACATAGTCACCTTCTAAGCCTTTGATCATACTAAATATGATTGATCAAACCTTAATAATCCACAAATATGGCCCTCATGTCTTCTAAAACACTGTCTAATAGTTATCTCATCTTAAAACATCAAAATACCATCAAGAACAACTCTATTACCCTTCTTGGGTTACGTGTAGACCATGAGAAAACATAATCAACTTTGGATATTAATAACTTTGACTATGTAAAACTTTAGACCTTAAAATGAATATTTCCATATGTGCCTTGAATTATTACAAAAATTTAGTTTTTAATGCAACATCAAAATTTTCATAGATCAAAAGTTATGGTTAAAAAATTAAGCATTGGTCTTTCCTTCATTAAATTCAAATATTTAAATCCAAATGATCACAATTAAACCTTAGTCACTTAGAACACATCTCATGCTCTTCACTCAAATTTCTCAAATAAAATAATTTATCTTCTTCAAAAGTACATCAAAATTTAAATCACAATTTTTTATTATATAAATGTCAAACTTTTAACATGTTGAGCTCATCTCATGCACCCTTGTAATATTGACCAAATATGCACCATCAATCTCTTTGGATTAACCAGGTATTTATCTTGAATAAATCACCATTATATCTTGATTATAACTCCTATGATTATGCCACTTAGAAACTTGACATGTATTTTATGCACATTTACCTATTGACTCAACTCATACCATTGATCTTCTAATAGTATGAGCTCTTACAAACTGTTGATTTTCTATCCAAGCTCCATGAATGTGACACATATCACTAGCACGTTCATTATTTAATATTTTAACTTTAAATTAACCATTAGATCATAATATGAGATTTAAAACACACTATTATATCTATTTACTAGATGACCTTAGACTTAAATTTGATTAAACTTGATGGTCTCTAGCCCATTATAGTTTGATAGAGAAATTTTGAAGCTTTGTAACTTGAGCTAGAAATCACTTCAAGACTCTAAATATTTAGGGTAAATTTTTTGTGTTATATAAAACATCACCATGAAATTTTTTTCCCTCTATTTAATTTATAAGTAACTGTGATGAATTCAAAAACTTGTTGGATCATATATGTCTGTATGACATGCAGTGACAGTCTGGCTAAGTATAGAAACTTAGTGAACTATTTGAGAGGCCAAATTTTCACCTACATATATTTATCTATGATCAAATTCATGACTTGAAATTTGAATTATAGTAACTTGGGACTAATGTGATCGCACAAATATGACCAACTCCCCTGTACCCATCGATATGTGGTAATGGTGATGTCAGTAAACTACCTGCTTAGATTTTCTATCATAAAACCAACTATGCCAAGATGAACATAATGAAGAATCAAATGAATAACACGAAGTTCTAAAATATATCCAATCATCTTTGACATCTTATAGTGTACCTCACACATGCTCAATACTTTAAACCTATCCCTAATCATTCCAAAACTGAAGATCAACCAAGCTTACTTCAATCATACTATGACAAACATACTACACACTTTGTCATTGACACGTAGACTATCAAGACACTTCATCCACTCACTTGGACACATCCATGAAATCATTGACAAATCTCCAACAAAATTTTACACAAAATTTGAACATGTTTGCCTTGTTATCTATTTTTTAGCTGAAAATCTTTGACATTACATGCTTTTTTAGACCACTTATTTTATCATTCATTCTGATCCCCTTCATCACTTCTTCTCCAAATATTTTATTCTTGGAGATATAATTGGAAAATGTATGGTCCTCCTTACTTAATTTTATCTTCAGATTGTTACTCAAAATTTTATCAAAGGATAAATCATAGCCAATCAACTTGCAACAACTCTTGTGCCCACTATCAATTACCTTTAAGATAGTCTTCATGATTATAATATTCTCTACATTGATGGTTTCAATTAAGCTATCTCCCTTAAATATTACTTCTATAACTTCACTACTAATATTTAAGTAAGAAATTGATGCAGGAGCATCTACAATGGCAAGTCATGTCTTAGTTTGAATTCATATTATTGTCTTTTCCCTCCTAAATGTTGTTAAGGAGGAATAAATGTAAAAAGTAAAAGTAAAAAGGTAATTGCTGGGCTATTGAGGAAATAAGGGGGAAGTGGTTGAAATGGTTTCAACCTTAGTAAATTGTTAAAAATTGCAAACTATTTCTGTTTTACCTTCAGCCCAAAATTGGGCATAGAAGTTAGAAAGGAAGAATCTTAACAAGAGCAAAAACAAGAAAATTAAATATAGAGGAGGATGAGAGGAAGGTGGCATAGAAGAGAGAGGAAGGACAGAAAGGTAAGGACCTCTCATCCAAGAAAAGTTGCTATAAGAAGAAAAGAGAGAAATGTATGAAGAGGAAGGACCTGAGAGAGGAACGTAGAAGTAGAAGAAGCGAAGAAAGATCTCCTCTAGAAGAAGAGAGGAGTCAAGAAGCCATTCAGCCAGGCTGCAGAGTATTTTCCTTCTAGTTATGCTAGATATTTTAGCCTATTAAAAGTGCAGAGGGTTTATTTGAATAGGTATGGTTGCTTTCCCAGAGGTTGTTATTCCTGTTCATAAATAGATGGGATTTTGAGAAAGGTTGATTTGAGAACATCGATATTTGGTTTGTCAATTCTGCTTATGGTCACCTTGTTTAGATCATGATATAAATTGGATATTATTCTTACATTGGCAAGGATATTCTTTATTTCTTCATGATGTAGTGTGTTAGAAGGAATAATAGCATGAAGTTTCCATAAGAAAACAAATATATTATTATCTACAATCCATCCTCGATTCTAGTTTCAGAGACATCGGTTGGTCACGCAACAGAAATTTGTGGCATTTCACTACAAATTCCATGAATTTCTATCATTTTGGGGATAAAATTGGTCTAATTTGACGTAATTTACTTTAAATCTTCTGCTGTTATCTGGGGTGTTTGTTCGGCTATTTGGAATATCTGATGAAATTAAAAGATTTGGTCGTGTTCATAGATGGGAATCTGAGTGTCTTGGATCGATTGGGCACTGAGTTGGGGAAAATAATAGTTCCTCGACGATAAATTTGTTGTATTTCGACATATTTTGTGTGAAATTTTGACATAGCGTAACCCAACTTTTACGACAGGCATTGATATGGTGGACCAAGAGAGCCATGGCATGATTTGCACTGCAAAATAGATGGGCCTAAAGTGTATGACGTTATGACAAATTTTGAGCAGTGTTGGACCAAGGCTACAAAGCGACATGGACTTGGAAAACTAAAAAGATGTGAGTTCAATTACTTATGTATAGATTGTATCTTCTCATTCTTTTCTGAATCTTGTTTGAAAATGTGATGTCTCTACATCAGACCAAGGCAACCATTACTATTAGTTGATTTTTCTAATATCTAGGCCAAGCGCCTTCTGTTGTCTTTTAGCTAGTTTAATTCATATATTGTTAGAACATTTCTATTGCTTCAATGGTGATATGTGGTTTCGTAAGATTGGGTGTAACAGGCAGAAGGCATAAAGCTTTGTAATTTGTAGAATATTCACAGTTATAAAAGTAAGGCAAGTCATACCTTTCAAAATATGAACAAACTCAGATATTATTGATGCTCTACCTGTTATTAATCATAAGTGATAGTCAATAGACAAATTTTCTAGAGATGGATTTGGTAGACCAAGTCTAAATAGGCATACAATACTTGTTTGCAACGTTATCTCTTGAAATGTCTGCTTGATGCTATATATACTGCACATCTGAAATGTCAATGCCAGAATAACTGATAGTGATTTGTAATGCAAATGTCTAAGTGACATATCTTCTTTTACTTGGGTTAATTTAAAAACTTGTGGTTGGAGGAGCATGGACAGTGGCAGAATATGAGCCTAGAAAAATAGTTTACCCTATTTGTAACAAACTATGATAGCACATCAATTTGGTATCAGAGTAGTGCAAGACTAGAGTTTCATCATTTGGTATCAGAGCTTGAAGCTCTTGGGAATTGGTAACTTATTGTTGGTTGTGATTTCTAATGAGTTGTTACAGGATTTGGTAAGAGGATCAACAAGATAAAGCACTAAAAGACCCTGGGGAGAAAATGTATGAGTAATCTTTGTTATTTGAGATGAATTATTATGTTGAGAAGCAATCAAGTGAAGAAGTTGTAGGTTTAAGGCAATCAAGCCATTAAGGCTTAAGAGGAGAAGAAGCCAAGGAAGGCTTAGTGAAGAGAAGCTTGGAAAGTTCTAGAAGATCTAGAAGAAGAGCAAGTGAATGCTTAAGAAGAAGATCCAAAGCAAGGTAAGCTTGGATTTGTGATTTGTATTTGATGAAGTGATGTATAATAAGTTGCTACAGGATTGAGATAAGGGATCAGAAGACTAGGATGCAAAAGGCCTAGGTGAGATCAAGGAGGTTGTCAAAAGACCAGTCAAGGAGAAAAGGCTTGGGTGAGATAAGGGATCAAGAGACCAAGGTGGAAAAGACTTGGGTGAATATCTCAGAGATGGAAGTGTTGTTGAAGGCATTGCAGAGCAGCAAGGTATATGAGGGCACCAAGAAGAAATCAAGTAGCAAAGGTATGACTAGTATTGAAATTGATAAAGAGATTGCTAGTTTAAAGAAAGATTTAGCTAAAATTAAAAGCATGTTTGAGTCTAGAATGCAATCAAAAGAGAAAGCA
This sequence comes from Torreya grandis, assembly GCA_037957365.1. NCBI lineage: Eukaryota > Viridiplantae > Streptophyta > Pinopsida > Cupressales > Taxaceae > Torreya > Torreya grandis. Next base: position 21,748 of record JARHVA010000251.1, on the reverse strand, counting down.
TGGGTATGGCCAATAAGGAAGAGGATGAAGTGGCCAATAGATCTCCTAGTGAAAAGGAGAAGAAGGCAAAATGATATTTCCAAGAAGAGAGAAGCCCATAGAGGCTTGAAGAAGATAAGAAGGTTGCCAAGAGAGCAACAAAAAGAAGAAGAGATTGTGAAAAAGGTTCTCATTGTGGAGAATAAGAGAAGAGAAGAAAGAAAAGATGAAGTGCTAGGAAGAGCACTTGAAAAGATGAGAGTGTGGGTGAAGAGAGCACTCATAGGGACCTTGGGGTCGCTTGTTTTTATATCTAATGTTGTCTTTACATGGGTAAATGTAGGTATGAGCAGCCTTATGAAGGTCAAGAGAAGGGCCTTGAAGAGTGAAGAGATTGGCGTAAGAAGAGACACCAAGCACACAAGTGAATGTGTAAAAGAAAAGAAAAAGTTTGTTGTAGTTGATAAGGAAGAAGGAATGCATTGTCAAATGCATGAGAAAGATGTTGGAGACCTTGTGTAAGAAAATGTTGAGATGGAAGAGGAAATTGCATTCCATGATGCCATGGAGTACCTTGAAGAAGCAAGTGGAAAACTATGCACAAAAGAGGATAGTGCAATCAAAGAAGCCATGTAAATGAAGGAAACCATGAAGCATCCCATCAAGGAGGTAAAGGTGAATTATAGTATTGATTTTTCTCATCCACTTAATTATGGAACAGCTATTGAACAGGTTGCAAAATTCCACAAAGAAGTAGTGGAAATCCATCATCATGCCAATGAAGAAGAGGGTATAGAATACTATGATGGCTTGAAAAACATTCCAATAGAACAAAGGAAGGAAACACACCTAAAGAAAGTGAATGCAAGAAAGGAAACTATGAGGAAAAGTATGGCTAAACATCAAGCCATTGAAAAGGTAAAAATACGTTCAAATTCTGATTTTACACATGCATATAAGAGTAAGACTACTGATGTACAGATGGAGATGAAGAGGATCAATAAAAAGCCTTCAAATCCAGCAATAGACCATGGCTATGTGGTACCAAAATGGCTCAAGGGATCAGAAAATAGAAAGAAGGACATAAAGCTCAATCAAAATGAAGACTCAAGTAAGAAGCAAATACAAAGCAAGAAGGAAGAGGTAGAATGCAAAGTGAGCAAGGCCAGCCATCAAGCAAGACAACATGATGATGTCAAAGAGTAGAAATTGGTTGGTAAATTGAACAAATGTCATACTAAAGTTATGAAGAAGGTATGGATGACTAAAGGTGAGAAAGAAAACTTCTCAAAGAATAATGAGGTAGAGCACGAGGATACAAAGATGAAAGGTAAGTTAATTGCTTGTAATAAATGGGATCATGATGTTTTTGAATCATTTCAATATCTTTTTATGGAAAATGAGGAATGGAAAATGTCTATGAAAATGAATGTGCAGTAAGGAGAGAGTTCCAAGAACATGGATGATGAAAGTGAAGATGTGAAATCAGTTCACATGTTTGAAAAGAACAAGGAGAGACAAGGTAATAGTACTCCTATTGTTTTTGATAAGTATATTGATGATGATGAAGAAGCTGATTTATATGAAGAAACTATAAAGTGGATGAATGTACTTATAGAGGATGAAAGACAATCTGGTCATAAGTTTGACATAGGACATGAAGATTTGGATGAGCTTGTGTTGAGTGAAGAGATGAAGAGGATAGAAGAGTTGTTGAATCCTCCAAGAGAGTTGTGTAGAGACACATATCAACATGGTGGCACCATTGATCAGATGGAAAATGAATTGAGGCAAGAACAAAGAAAGATGGTGAGGGCAGATTTGGACAAAGAACAGCATGAAGACAATCAAGGGGCTTCATGGCTTCAATGTTTTTCTACTAAGGTTGCTTTTGATGTTTTGAATGCAGGTATAGAAGATGAAAACTTTGAAGACATGTGTGAAGATGAAGAAGCATGGAAGCAGGAGCTGGTAGCTAAAAAGGAAATGAGAAGGACATATCTAAAGAGGAAGAAAAGCAAGAAGCTGAAGGATAAAGAATATCAAAGACAAATAACAGTATTGGCATTGACAACAAGACCTTGGGATCAAGGTGTACAAATGAAGACTAATGTATGGAGGCAGCATTTCATTTGAACTAAGGTTCAAATTGTTTGTAGAGGGAGAGTATGATGCAGGAGCATCTACAATGGCAAGTCATGTCTTAGTTTGAATTCATATTATTGTCTTTTCCCTCTTAAATTTTGTTAAGAAGGAATAAATGTAAAAATTAAAAGTAAAAAGGTAATTGTTGGGCTATTGAAGAAATAAGGGGGAAGTGGTTGAAATGGTTTTAACCTTAGTAAATTGTTAAAAATTGCAAACTATTTCTGTTTTACCTTCAGCCCAAAATTGGGCGTAGAAGTTAGAAAGGAAGAATCTTAACAAGAGAAAAAACAAGAAAATTAAATATAGAGGAGGATGAGAGGAAGGTGGTGTAGAAGAGAGAGGAAGGATAGAAAGGTAAGGACCTCTCATCCAAGAAATGTTGCTGTAAGAAGAAAAGAGAGAAATGTATGAAGAGGAAGGACTTGAGAGAGGAATGTAGAAGTAGAAGTGAAGAAAGATCTCCTCTAGAAGAAGAGAGGAGTCAAGAAGCCATTCGGCCAGGCTGCAAAGTATTTTCCTTCCAGTTATGCTAGATATTGTAGCCTGTTGAAAGCGTAGAGGGTTTATTTGAATAGGTATGGTTGTTTTCCCAGATGTTGCTATTCATGTTCATAAATAGATGGGATTTTGAGAAAGGTTGATTTGAGAACATTGATATTTGGTTTGTCAATTTTGCTTGTGGTCACCTTGTTTAGATCGTGATATAAATTGGATATTATTCTTCCATTGGCAAGGATATTATTTATTTCTTCATGATGTAGTGCATTAGAAGGAACAATAGCATGAGTTTTCCATAAGGAACAAATATATTATTGTCTACAATCCATCCTTGATTCTGGTTTTAGAGACGTCAGTTGATCACGCTACAGAAATTCATGGCATTTCACTATGAATTCCATGAATTTTTGTCATTTTGGGGATAAAATTGGTCCAATTTTATGTACTTTACTTTAAATCATCTACTGTTATCTAGGGTGTCTGTTTAGCTATTTGGAATATCTAATGAAATTAAAAGATTTGGTCGTGTTCATAGATGGGAATATGAGTGTCTTGGATTGATTGGGCACCAAGTTGGGGAAAATAATAGTTCCTCGATGATAAATTTGTTGTATTTTGACATATTTTGTGTCAAATTTTGACATAATGTAACCCAAATTTTACGGCAGGCATTGATATGGTGGACCAAGAGAGCCATGGCATGATTTGCACTGCAAAATAGATGGGCCTACAGTGTATGACATTTTGACAAATTTTGAGCAGCATTGGACCAAGGTTGCAAAGTGACATGGACTTGGAAAACTAAAAAGATGTGAGTTAAATTACTTATGTATAGATTGTATCTTCTCATTCTTTTTTGAATCTTGTTTGAAAATGTGATGTCTCTACATCGGACCAAGGAAACCATTATTATTAGTTGATCTTTCTAATATCCAGGCCAAGCGTAGCCTTCTATTATCTTTTAGCTGGTTTGATTCATATATTGTTAGAACATTTCTATTGCTTCAATGGGGATATGTGGTTTTGTAAGATTGGGTGCAATAGGCAGAAGGCATAAAGCTTCGTAATTTGTAGAATATTCATAGTTATAAAAGTAAGGCAAGTCATACCTTTCAGAACATGAACAAACTCAGATATTATTGATGCTCTACCTTTTATTAATCATAAGTGATAGTCAACAGACAAATTTTCTAGATATGGATTTGGTAGACCAAGTCTAAATAGGCATACAGTACTTGTTTGCAACGTTATCTCTTGAAATGTCTGCTTGATGCTATATATACTGCACATCTAAAATGTCAATGCCAGAATAACTGATAGTGATTTGTAATGCCAATGTCTAAGTGACATATCTTCTTTTACTTGGGTTAATTTAAAAACTTGTGGCTGGAGGAGCATGGAGAGCGACAGAATATGCCTAGAAAAATAGTTTACCTTGTTTGCAGCAAACTATGACTGCACATCAATTTGGTATCAAAGTAGTGCAAGACTAGAGTTTCATCAAAAATCCCAATGAATCTACAACTCTCTTTGATACTACTTAACCAATAGTAGTCATCTAAGAACTTCTTGAAATTAATGTCAATTTACATGATGATAATTGGACCCTTCACTTTGATGGTGTTAAATGCCTTCACAGAGATGGGGTAGGTTGTATTCTTACAATCCCTCTTGGGAAAATTATCCCTTTAACTTTTTTCATAACATTTGACATCACTAATAACATGGTAGAGTACAAAGCTTTAATCTAAGGCATGAGATCTATACTTGATTTATATATCCAATGTATACATTCTTTAGGTAATTCTTAGCTCATTTTCTACCAAGTCAATGGTGATTACCAATGCAAAAGTGAGAATCTCATTTCTTATCATCAAATTGTAACCACTCTTACCAAATATTTCATCTCTTTCACCATTGAGCCTATCCATTCAGATCAAAATTCTATTGTTAATTCCCTTGCAATGATATACAAAAGGCCAACATACAAAGTTAAAATCCAAATCATTTGAAACAAAAGGCAATGATATACAAAAAGGCAACATACAAATCTCAAAAGTCAAAATCACACCAAAAAATGTGATTACAAGAACATTTCCTATCTCCAATCAAAGATCAAACCATAGTTGGCCTCATAATAGAGCCAAGGTCCATTGTGGTGTGGTAGGCTAAAAAATGTTGTAGTATTTTAAAGTAAAAATATGTAAATTTAAATGATGAAATGGGAAATAACTAAAAATTAAATGTGATGCATACCTTGACTTACCTTTATCATTGGATGGTTGTCTATTGTGTTTGTAGTTTGATTTTGGAGGGTGAAGAGACTACTTTAGACAAACCCAATAATATAAAAATAAAATAAAAATAAAAATAAACACATGAAAGCCAAGATAACTAGTGTTATATGTATGGGATGTACTTAGAATTTTGGCAAGCTATGGTGATAAGTGTTATGTTATACCAAATGACCTAGTTAAATCTTAGAGTAAATCATGTAACCAAAAATCCAAGGATAATAAAGACCTAAAAAATCAAACAAATAAAACTAAAGTAATAAATGCAAACTCACCAAGTCAAACCAAGGACACATCTTGAAAAGGATGGTAATCCAACATAAATATAGAAGCAGTAACAACCCTTAAATAAAGATGGGCTAGAAAAAAATGATAAAAAAACATTGATGAGTGAAAAGTAATAATCCTTAATCATCAATGAAAGAAGTTCATAAAAGGTAAAACAACATTGGTGAGTGATATGTAAGGATCCAACCTTACTCAATAATGAAAAAAGTACATGAAAGCAGAAACAGACCTAGGTGTCTACAAAAATGGTAGTAAAATAATGACAAATGGTAAGAGAAATCAAATTATGTCTATAAATGTAGATCCATGGTTCAAAGAAAGTAATCCATAGTTGCTCAAACATATTTTTTTGATTTAAAGATAAATAAAATTGAAAAAAAGTAGTGTTAACATGTTTTTAAGATGTGATGAAGAATGAAGTACAAAAGAGGGGAAACAAATTTTAGAATCATAATTTGCCTATTAAGGGGGGAAACAAAATGGGTGGAGGGGATAATGAAGGAAAGACTAAGGTAGAGGAACTCTTTATCAAAATCAAGACACTAAAATTAGGTTTGTCAAAATAAGAGGACTTTCAACCTTAAAGAATATGAAGAACTTCTCTTATCCACAAAAGTCTTAGGTCAACAAATGTAGTACATAGATCATCCCATGAAGGCTATATGAATGAAAATTAAAATGAACCTACCTTCCCACATGCTTCCTATTCCTTAGGACCCCTTATAGAGATGTTGATATACTATGATGTTGTGTTACTATGCTATTTTTTCAAAGCACCATCCCCTGTTATACCTGAGTGACATGTGATGAGCTTCGAGTGGGGCATATGTATATGATAGTAAAAAATCATGAATCTTATGCCCATTGTGTGTGGGCCCACAAGTATTTTATTAATATAAAAAACACAACTATATATAAAGGATGCCTTTAGTCTATTAACATTTTTACAAAGACAAACATTTATTTTATAAGTTTTACCCATGACTAGTAAAACCAACTAACCTCACATAACTAACTATCTACGGGAATTCAACTTGTAAGGAAGATTTAATATTAAATTAAATAACTTTACATAAATCTAACTTATTTATTTATGAGGGTGTCTTTTATAAAATATACATGCCCCATTTACATTTATTAATATATTCTAACATACCAAAATCATAAGCTAAGTTAAGACTTTGGAACAAGTCATAACAAACCCTCCTATGATCTAAAGTCAATTCTTTGGACACATACCAAGCATTTTTATAATTTTTTCAAATTTGATCCTATCAAGGGGTTTTGTGAAAATACAAGTTTTCTAATTAGTTTTTGGACAATATATTGGATCAAGATATTTCTTCAACACCAGCATTCATAGAAATTGATATTTGACATCTATATGTTTTGTTTTGGCATGAAATACTAGATTCTTAGACATCTTGATTGCACTCTGATTATCAATGTACAACTATGTAGGAGCAATCTGAGAAACTTGAAGATCTTCAAGAATACACCATAAGCAAACAATTTTCCTAGAAGCATCCCATGCTGTGATGTATTCTTATTTTATTGATGAACTTTCCATTATATCTTGCTTCTTAAAACACCAAGCAATGGTAGTTAAACACATATGCATAGTTTATCTTGTTGTGGACACTCTGTCATCCACACAACCATCAAAATTTGCATCACAATACCCAACAAGTTTGAAGTTCTTATTGTAGTGGTACTCAAGGCAATATGTTTTCATTTCTTGAAGGTAATGAAGTACTCATTTTGATACATGCCAATGAATTTCTCTAGGCTCATGCATAAACCTAGATAAAATTCCAACTAAAAATGATATATTAGGCCTCATAGTCATAAAATATATCAAACCTCCCACTAACTTTCTATATTTGGTGCCATCAAAAAAGGCACTATCATCATCTTTAGATAATTTCAAGTTAATTTCCATGGAAGTGAGGGTAGGTTTGAGATCACTCATGCCAAACCTATCTAATAACTTAGAAATATACTTAGTTTGTGAAATGAAAATACTATGTTCTTTCTAAGTTACTTCTATGCCAAGATAGTAGTGAAGAAGTCCAAGATTTGTCATCTCAAACCCATCTTTTAATTCCTTCTTCATAGACTTGTTATGGTTTTCATCATTGCCTATGATAAACAAGTCATCGACATAGAGAACAAGAATTACCAATTTCTTACTCTACACTCAAAAATAAAGAGTATAATTGAATTCACTATGGTGAAATCTAATTATATTCAGGTATGAATCCATTTTCTCATACTAAGCCTTGGGTACCTATTTGATCCCATACAAATCTTTTATCAATTTACACACTTTGTGTTATGCACCCACTTTCTCAAAACCTTGAGGTTGTTTCATATATACTTCTTCCTATAAATCACCATTCAAAAAATCACTTTTAACATCCATCTAATTTAATTTCCAAGCATTTTGTGCTACTAAGGAAAGTACCATATGAATAGTGTGCCATTTGGTAGTTGGTGCAAATGTTTCCTCATTGTCAATACCTTTATTGATGCCTTAAAATTGTGCTTGATTTTAATCAACAACAATGGGAAGTTTCAAGCTGTGGGATGATGCAGCTTGAAACAACCTCCAAATTTTAGAGAAGCTGGTCTCTTCTTTTGTATCAGGTATTGGAGAAAAGGGATAGGAGATCAAACATAAACACAAATGCAAGAATTGAAACCTAACTATGGAGATGCGCCTGAGTGTAATCCTAATCCTAACCTAAGCATAGAGAAACTATTATATGATTCCATTACATTTACGAGTAGATAGGTGCATGATCAATGTAAATGATTGGAATAATAGAAACAGAGGCTCACAATAAGGGAGTCTTTTGCTGTGATACAGGAATTGTCAACAAAGGCATAGTGTTCAATCTTCTTAATATAACCCTTCAATCACATAAGAGGCATAGAAGTCACGCATAGTTATGTAGAACTTCAGATTCCAGATAACAAGACAAAAGAAAATAACATTTCCAATCACAACACTAGCAAATCTATAGCATAGACTACTGTGTAAATGACACATGTAACACCAACCAAGGCATGGAGCTTAAATTTTCTTAATTCATTCAGCCACATAAAGGGCACAGAAACATGCATGATTATATCAACTTTTACAACTTCAGGAAATCAAGACAAGAGCAAATGATATTACTGGTTAAAATTACAAGAAGTCTAAACTAAAATCTTCCCCCCTTTTTTTAGATTTTACAATCCTTCTTATATAGCCTTGGGTGTCTCCTTTGATTACTCCCCTTTCTCGCATGATCTTCTCCATCCCTTGCTCATAGAGGACAAATAGACAACACCTTCAATGTTGTGGGGGGCTCCAAAAATCTACCAGATGAACTATTCCATCTACTTGAATTAATTCCAACTGATTTTCCCCCTATTTTGCTTTGTGGCAATAGATACACAGAACACTCCATTATGTTTGAAATGGGAGAGGACACTTAATCAATTTTATGAAAATCCACCAGGCATCAAAAAATGACACTTGGCACTCTCCACCAAGTTTATCGAAGACACATGGCCCTCTCCCTTTCCTTGGCTATGCTGTAGTTTTATTCGGGATTCATAACGGACTCTTACGAATGGCGACACCTGGCAGCTTCTACAGACTTTGAAGTACCTCTTGAGGCCCACCACAATATTTATTCAGTGATGACACTTGAAGATGATCTCTTGGGTGATGATGCGTGGAGGCTTTCACAGCTTCTAAGAAGATACGTGGCATCTTTCACTTCTCCTTCTAGGTTTATGTGGCATCCTCTGCTTTCTCAGGGGATGGAATAGAGAGGGACCTCAGATGGTGACATGTGGCAGTCTTTGATACACTTTGATACTTAGAAAAATGAAATGACACCCTTTAGACAAAAGTGTTGGACCAAAGTCCCATAGATGATGACATGTGGTGGCTTCTACTACTTCTTCAAAAAGGAAGTTTAGGGCCTCCACAACTACCACCCAACACTATCCACTCTCTCTACTGCTTAGCTTATTGAAAGTCTTTGAATGAAAAGTGGATGCCGATATGGGACTCGAATGCTGACATGTGGTGCATTTTGCTTAACTACTACTAGGTACGTGGCACATTCCATGGTTCTCCCAAAAGTTACAAAAGGTGTTTAGGGAACTCTGACTACCCAGCTTCGTTTCCCAGAGATTGACACTTGGTGACCTCCACTCGAATCACAACTTAGGCCAAGAATGAAATGAAAGGAAAAAAAAAGGGGAAAAGGACCCACACTCGAAGGGCAACACTTGGTAGCTTCCACTTCACTTTGATACTTAGGCAAAATGAACTGGCCCTCTGCTTCAAAATTCTGTTGCCTTGCCCGAGGTGCATAGGAACCAAAATTGTGGTGCTCGATCAAGAGTTTGAATGCATCATAGAGTAAAATTTACTCTACAGTTATTGGTGACCATCAAGAATTTTGAGCCTACTCAAAAAGAAAACTCCACCTCCCACTATATCAAAATTGTGAAAATTACAGCTTCAAAAATGGTCGTCAACCAATGTTTAAAACACTTATTCAAAAGCAAAACAAGAAAACAATGGAAAAACAATGTGAAGAAGGGAAACTATTTAATTATAATACATGAGAGACTCAAGTTAATTAAAATGTTTTAAATATATTCTGTGTATAGGAATTTATTTAGGTTTCTCCTTCCATCGACTCTAGCTCAAAAGAATTCTCTTGCTTGCACGCATGAATTCTATATGGACTAGTCCATAGTGCTTCAAATTTGGTATGCTGACCTGGCTTAGCAACCCTTACATCCCATTTTAAGACAATCAAGCCAACTTCAAAATTAGGATTTGAAGTCCTTTTATCAAAATAATTTTTAACCATTCCCTGGTGCTTGATTAATGAATCATGCGCTATGTCCCTCTTTTCCTGAACTTCCAGAAGTTTTGCGAGTCTGACCTGCATGGGGCCATTTTATTTAATCTCAATTTGTTTGATCAGCTGGAGAGCAAGGATTTCCAAGCTTAGGGGAATCATGACAGACTTTTCATACACCAATTCATATGGAGACATTTTGATCACCTACTTGGGTGTGATTATATTAGCCCATAGTCCCAGATTAAGCACTTTGTGCCACTCTTTGTGATGATCATCCCCTATCCTTTTGATGAGTCTTATCAAGTTCTTGTTAGTTGATTCTGCCAGACCATTACCTTGAGGATAATAGTTAGATGAAGTTTTTAGATATATTCCATGTCTCAAGGCAAAGTCAGATACATTAGACCCCAAGAATGCTTTAACATTATCTAAAATAATGGTACGATGTGCCCCACAGTGAGTAGTGATATCCCCTAGAAAATCTAAGATCACATTCTCTGTTGCTTCTTTAAGTGGGACTGCTTCGGTCCATCTGGTGAAATAGTCTGTGGCAGTCAATATCCATTTGTGACCCATGTTAGACACTGAATTTATCATCCCAATGAAGTCAAGACCCCATTGAGCAAAAGGATCATCCACAACTATAGGACTCAGTGGCATGGCTGCGTTCCTCCGCATCCCCACATAATACTGGCAAGATTGACATTTTTTAACTAGCTGATAACAATTTGCAAATAAATTAGGCCAAAAATATCCTACCTCACTTATCTTTATGGTTGTGGTCTTTGTAGAAAAATGTCCTCCTAATGTTCCATAATGCATTTGGTGTAGTATCCTTTTGGCTTTAGCCTATTCTACACATCTTAATAATTTCCCATCAGAATTTCTTCTGAAAAGGACTTGTTTAATTAAGACAAAATGAACTCCCTGTATCATATAATACCTCCTCTTGTTTCGAGGGAGTTCTCTTGGATAAACCCCATTTTTCATAAATTGAATCCTATTTGTGACCTAGGATTCTTGATCAATCTCTTGTAACTTTAGCACCATCCTTAGCTCTCCTTTTGAATCTGTTCCTTTAGGTAAATCTTTTCCAGCTCTTGAGTTATATATTGGCACAGTCCCCTACCTCTGACTAGCTTGGTGGGTCTAACCTCTACATCATATTCAAGGATCCTAGTGATCCACTTGGCTCTTTACTCAGTAATCTCCCCTTCCATGATGTATTCCCTGACACTTGGGTGAGCTACAAGTATCAAAATTTTGTTCCCTGATATCAGATGCCTAAATTTCTTGAGGCCTTTCACCATGGCATAGGCTTGTCTTTCCACAAAATTATACTTGGTCTCATAATATTTGAGAGTTCTTGAGAAAAAGGCTATTGGGTGCTCCCCCTCCAGCCTGTCATTCTTTTGAGTCAAGACAACAACAATACTTGATTCCCCTCCATAGGCATACATCACAAAGGGCTTGGAAAAATCTAGATTCTTGAGCACTGAGGCTATTGAGATGGCCTTATTGACCCCCTCAAAAGATTTCCATCCTTTCGTAGACCACTTGAAGGCCAAGTCCTTTTTAAGCAAGAGTGTCATTGGTCTGACCAAGCCTACAAAATTAGATATGAATTTATTGACAAAATTGATTTTCCCTAAAAAGGATTGGACTGCTTTTTTATTTGCTGGAAGGGGTAAGTCCATTATAGCTATGATCCTCTTAGGATCTATAAAAACTCCTTCCTTAGATACTATGTGCCCCAACAATTTACCCTAAGGTACAACAAAAATACATTTCTTGGGATTCAATGATATCCCAAAATCCTAAAATTTCTTGAAGACTGATTCTAAATGATCATCAACATTTTTTTAGAAAACAATGAGATCATCTAGATAAACTAGGATGAACTTATTTATTAGCTCACCAAAATCTATATTCATAGCTCATTGAAAGGTGGCTCTTGCATTTGATAAGCTGAATGGCATCTTCGTGTAGGCAAATATCCCCCATTTGGTAGTGAAAGTAGTCTTATACTAGTCTTCCTCAGCAAGCTAGATCTGATTATACCCAGAGAAACCATCAAGTAAAGAAAACCTCTATGATCCAGCCACAGTTTGTAGAATTTGTTCCATGGAGGGTAAGGGATAGTGGTCTTTAGAGATGCTCTATTTAGATCCTTAAAATCTACAAACAGTCTCACGTCTCCATTCTTTTTCCTAACTAGGACCAGATTTGATACCCAGGTTGAGTGTTTGATTGGGAATATTATCTTTGAATCTAAAATATTTTACAACTCATCTACCATTAGAGGCTTAATCCTTGGATTTACTAGCCTCTATTTCTACTTGATGGGTTTGGATCCTTCAATCAACTCTATTGTATGCTGGTTAATGTCTCTGTTGTATCCATGAAGGTTGTCATAGCTCCAAGCTATGACTCTGTCGTATCTCTGACACAATTCAATTAGTTTTTCCTTTTCCTTTTGAGTTGAGGAATTCCCAACCTTTAGTTTCTTCCTGGCACTCACCTCTACCTTATAATAGTCTGCCTCATCTACCTAGAACCTTTTCTTTCCCAGGCTTACATCTTCTGGGCCAAACAAATTTTCTAAGGTGATCAATCCTTTGGGGAGCTTATTAGTCCTTAATTGAGTAACATGATCACCATATGCCTCTTCAATTTTAGTTTGCAACTGATCTACAAAATCATTTGATTACTGTAAGAAAGAGACTACCTGAGCATCATTTTCAAACACTTGCCAATTTTCATCATTATCTGGGATGGTTGGCCTCACTATAACTTTCACTAACTCATTATTAACCAATAGGCCAGTCACTGGGTTAAACTGTGAGCCAATTTGAGCCATCTTATTAGCCTCAATGTTTTGACTTCTAAGAATGATTTCAATATTGAAGGCATCAAAATCCTCGATCAAATCCTAAATCCTATGCCTGTAGGACCTCATTCTCACATTCTTGGCCACTACCTTTTCTCGTATTTGCTTCACCACTAATTCTGAATCTCCTCTTACTCTTAGGTTTTTTATCCCCTTTTTCCTAGATAATAGGAGCCCATGTACTAGAGATTCATATTTTGCATCATTATTAGTGAAAGCAAATTGAAATTGGATAGCCCTTAAAATTTTATCACCATTTGGTGCAGTAAGACAGATTCATGCTCCAACACCATGTTTACTTCTAGCCCCATCAAAATTCAAAGTCTAGACCTCTGAATCTTGATCAATAGGTGCCTCTTCACTTATAACATTTGGGATCACCTGATCCTCATCAAAAATAACATACGTGCCCAAGCCAATAGAATCATAGTTCCCATACGGGTCACTGTGCATCATAGCCAACAACTGACTGTTTTCTTCTTCTTGATCATGCTTGGTCTAATCGCTCAGTTCTTCAACAAAATTTCTTTCTTCTTTATTTATCATGGCATGATCTACTTCTAATCTTGTTGTCATCTCATTGGTGATGTGGTCTTTGGATAGTGGTTCAAATAGAATCTTCATTTTTGAACCATATCTGGTTCATAGGATGAGGTGAGACTAGTCAAGAGACATGTATCCTCCTATTTTTGTTGTAAAGTCTCTGGATAAACATAAACCAAAGATAGGAGGGATATCTATGACAATTATATCCTAGTTGACAATTACGTTGGGACATGTGTATAACTGCAAGGGGAGTTATTTTATTCTCCTTATGGTTTGCACTGTTTTGCCATCTAGCTGCATAACATTTTTTGTGAGGGGTTCATAATTTATTTTCAAGGCATCAGCTATTTGTTTAGGCATCACAATTATGCTAGCTCTTAAATCTATCAATGCATTATGCAAAAGTTTCTTTCCAACTATCAGAGTCAAATAGAAAGGCTCTGGCTTGGATTTACTTACTTGTGATGTATTGTTCATGAAGGTTGTTGTCGTTAGAGGAACCGAGTCTTTGAGCTTTTCCTTTCTAGTAGGTCCTCCCTTGGTAACAGTACCTTCAAGCACTATTTTCCCTTGCAGAGCTTCTTGCAGTAATGTCTTTTGCTCAGGGATAGCCAAGATATCCCATATAGATACTTGTGATGGAGTCCTCTTTAATTAGTCTACTACATTGACCAGCACCAAAGCCTAAGTTTTTTGGAAATATGGATACCTTGTCTTTTCTTGAATTTGGACAGGGATCCCTTGATCTTGTACCAATTGAGGTACTTCTTGTCTAATAGCAGCATTCTTTTTCCCCTAAGATGAAGGATTATTCTTAACTTAACCACTTGCAATCTCAGGCTGCTCCACCATTCTCCTCTTCGACTTGGTATAGTAGTCAAATTGCACTACTAGCCTTTGGAAGGTGGATGCTTCATTTAAAAAGACTATTTATTCATCCTTAGTCCATGAGAACAAAGAGTGTTCTAAGGCTATCTCTTCCTCCTATTGCAAGGACATTCCTTGCATCTAAGCCACTAGAACCAAATTCTACATGCCGAGAGACTGGTATGCTTGACTACTACTGGTACTAGCAAACTAGCCATCCATTCTCCTCTACTCAGCTACCCTTTACTACAAGTTGCCCCTAGGACAATCTCTAGGTGTGTGAGCATCGTTGTAAGTAAAACACCAAGCATTATTATCATCCACATAATTATTCTGACTTGGAACCATTTCCCTATTTGAGTTGGGGGGGATGGTCTGTGAGGGTGTGGGAATAGCAACTAATTGATTTGCTATTTGATTGTTGGTTTGCCTTGGAGGGCCTTGATATTGGTTTGGTTGGGATGAAAACCTATTCCCTTGATAGCCTTGATAAGGAGGCTTAGGGAAAGTGTTATGCTACCTCTTCATATTAATCAGCTCATTAGAGAATGTCCTTAGCATACTTTTGATATCATCCATCTCAAATGACTGAGCAGGGACTGACTACTTCACAGATGATGACGGGTAAGTATACATAGACACAAGGGGGCTGACAGCTTTTGGAACCTCTTGAGGTAAAGGCAAGTAGATTTTTGGGAACATAGGCATGGGAGGCCTTGGAGGTAGCTTTCTAGCATCAATTAAATGATTTTTAGCTCTGACTGGAAGGTCATAGGCTGTCAACAAAGTGTGTCCTCCCAGTGACTAAATCATGATAGATATATCTGAATTTAAAGCCTTGAGATAGAATACTATGGCCATACTAGGTGGGGGTTTAGCCGCAACAAGGATTCTATCCCAAGTTTTCTAGAATTTGGTATTACAGTCAATCATGTCCTCTTATGGTCACCTCTGAATAGTGATCGATTTCTATAACAGGGAAGACTTATCACACTTCTCTGCAAATCTTTCAAAAAATAGATCTCCAAGCTGGTCCCATGTAGAAATGGTGTTTGGGGTCAAAGACTAATACCATTCTACTGCCTTTCCTTTGAATGAGGCTACTAGTAATCTTAAGGCCACATTTTTCTCTATGACAACATGTATGGCACAGACATCTGATACATCTTGAAGATGCTCCATGGGTGTCTTTGAGTCTTGCCCACTAAATTTGGGTAGAGCTTTTAGAGCATTTCCTGGAATGGGATCCCAAACAGCTAGTGGTGTTGGGAGGATTAAGGGGCTACCAGTGTTCTAGCTCACATAATTTCTTAGAGGGATGTTGGCTCCCATGTTCAGTACTGGTAGAAATTGGTTAGCTCTTCTTCTTAGACTAACTACTAGAGGTGGCAAAAGAATACTTGGACTTGTAGAAAATTGCGATCTAGTGACTGCTCCATAGCTCTGACTCCTCGTAGCTCTCTGGTTCATGTAGTCTTGATAGAAACTTCAAGATTGGTCCCACCAGGTGTGCCAAAAATTGTTGATGCCTTAAAATTGCACTTGATTTTAATCAACAACAATGGGAAGTTTCAAGCTGTGGGATGATGCAGCTTGAAATAACCTCCAAATTCTAGAGAAGCTGGTCTCTTCTTCTGTATCAGGTATTGGAGAAAAGGGATAAGAGATTAAACAAAAATGCAAATGCAAGAATTGAAACCTAATTATGGTGATGCACCTAAGTGTAATCCTAATCCTAACCTGAGCATAGAGAAACTATTATATGATTTAATTACATTTAAGAGTAGATAGGTGCATGATCAATGTAAATGATTGGAATAACAGAAATAGAGGCTCATAATAGGGGAGTCTTTTGCTAAGATATAGGAATTGTCAACAAAGGCATAGTGTTCAATCTTCTTAATAGAACCCTTCAATCACATAAGAGGCATAGAAGTCACACACAGTTATGTAGAACTTTAGATTCTATAAAATGAGACAAAAGCAAATAACATTTCCAATCACAACACTAGCAAATCTACAGCATAGACTATTGTGTAAATGACACAGGTAACACCAACCAAGGCATGGAGCTAAAATTTTCTTAATTCATTCAGCCGCATAAAGGGCACAAAAACATACACGATTATATCAACTTTTACAACTTCAAGAAATCAAGACAAGAGCAAATGATATTACTGGTCAAAATTAAAAGAAGTCTAAACTATCAAAACTCTTTCCCCCTTTTTTTATATTTTACAATCCTTCTTATATAGCCTTAGGTGTCTCCTTTGATTACTCCCCTTTCCCGCGTGATCTTCTTCATCTCTTGCTCACAAGGGACAAACAAACGGTGCCTTCAATGCTATGGGGGGCTCCAAAAATCTACCATATGAACTGTTCCATCTACTTGAATTAATTCCAGCTGATTTTCCCTCCATTTCACTTTGCAGCAACAGATACATGAAACACTCTGTTATGTTTGAAATGGGAGAGGACACTTAGTTAATTTTTTAAAAATCCTCTAGGCATCAAAAAATGACACTTGGTGCTCTCCACCAGGTTTATCGAAGACACGTGGCCCTTTCCCTTTCCTTGGTTGTGTTGTAGTTTTATTCAGGACTCATAACAGACTCTTACAGATGGCAACACCTAGCAGCTTTCGTAGACTTTAAAGTAACTCCTGAGGCCCACCACAATCTTTATTCAGTGATGACACTCAAAGATGATCTCTTGGGTGATGAAGCGTGGAGGCTTCCACAACTTTTAAGAAGATACGTGGCATCTTCCACTTCTCCTTATAGGTTTATGTGGCATCCTCTACTTTCTCTAGGGATGGAGTACAGAGGGACCTCAGATAGTGACACATGGCAATCTCTGCTGCACTTCGATACTTAGTAAAATGAAATGATGCGCTTTGGATGAAATCGTTGGACCAAAGTCCCATGGATGATGACACATGGTGGCTTCTGCTACTTCTTCAAAAAGGAAGTTTAGGGCCTCCACAACTGCCATCCGACACTTTCCGCTCTCTTTACTACTTAGCTTGTTGAAAGTCTTTGAATGAAAAGTGGATGCTGATATGGGACTCAGATGCTGACATGTGGTGCATTTTGCTTAACTTCTAATAGGTACGTGGCATGTTCCACGATTCTCCTAAAAGTTACAAAAGGTGTTTGGGGAACTCTGGTTGCCTAGCTTCATTTCCCAGAGATTGACACTTGGTGACCTCCACTCAAATCACAACTTAGGCCAAGAATGAAATGAAAGGAAATAAAAGGGAAAAAGGATCCACACTCAGAGGGTGACACTTGGCATCTTCTGTTGCACTTTGATACTTAGGCAAAATGAACCAGCCCTCTACTTCAAATTCTACTGCCTTGTCCAAGGTGCGCAGGAACCAAAATTGTGGTGCTCGACTGAGAGTTTGAATGCATCGTAGAGTAAAATTTACTCTACAACCTTCTTGTTATTCATATACTTTTGCAACAAGTCTTGCCTTATGTTTATCAATAGATCCATATAATTTACACTTAGTCCTATAAACCCATTTGCATCCCATGGGATGAATATGTGGAGGAGGATCAACCAAAACCCAATTATTATTGTTAAGTATTGCAACATAATCCCTTTGCATTTCTTGTTTCTAAACTTATTCAGTGGAAGCTTCCTCAAAATTAGATGGCTTAGTGGAAGAATATTTAAGAACCATTGCATATTTCACCTATTTATGAGAACTCTTGGGACCTACTAAACCAACTTCATCTACTTTCAAGTTAGAAAAAGTTCTTTGAGCCCATTTTGGATACTCATCATGTGCACCATTCAAATGAAGACTTAGAGAAGATTCAACATTTTCTATGTCATCAACTTGTGAACTAGTAGATGATAGAGAGGAAAGTGAGGGGATATTAGTCTCATACCACAACCTCAAATAATTGCCCTCATTATTCAATCCCTTATCATGTTTTACAATTTTCTTATCTAAATTTACAAATTGAGATTTAATCTTTATAGTGTTCATAGTACCAAATTCATCAAATACTACATCCTGACTCACTATGAATTTTCTTGTATCCTATGCAAGCAAATGATACCCCTTTTTAATTTTTTGAATATCCAATAAAGATGAATTTTAAACTTTGTAGTTCCAACTTAGTTCTATGTTTAGTGGGAACTAAAGAAAAACAAAGGAATCCAAAAAAAATTAAGTGTTTAACTTTTGGTTTAAACCCATACTAAGCCTCATATAGAGTTTGTCCCAATAGTGCAACTGTGGGGGGCTTGTTTCTCAAATACACTAAAGTACTAGTGTTTTCTACCCAAAACTTATCATCATGATATTTATAGTGTAACATAGCTCATGTCGTGCCTTCTAAATTCCTATTCATTTGTTTATATACTCCATTCTACTATGGAGTGTAAGCATTACTATATTATCGATGAATGCCATATTCTCGACAATAATCTAAAAAATAATTCAAATTATAATCACCACCATTTTTTGAATGAAGAGTGGCTAAGTGTGAACATGTTTATTTTTCAACTAAGTGTAACCAATCAAAAAACATAGTAAAAACTTATGATTTGTTTTTCAAGAAAAACACTCAAGTCATCTTAGAAAAATCATCAATAAATAACATAAAATATCTACACCCTCCAATGGATGACTTTTTCTTGTCACATACATCACTATGAACTAACTTCAAAAATTTGTTAGCTCTCCATGAAGAATTCTTAGCAAATTTTTCTCAATTTTACTTGCCCAAAACACATGATTCAAAAATAATACTATTTATGAAAAAAGTGGGCAACCCACTAACCATACCATATCTATGCAAGTCCACTAAAGAGTGAATATTCAAATGTCTATAGCGGAGATGCCATAACCACTATGTAGACATAGTACCTATACCTATTTTAATAACTACCACAAGTTCCAATATAGGAAGAAACACTTTAAAATGCAATCTAACTAAATTTTCTTCCTCATATCCTATATACAAGGTTTCATAATCATCCTTCACTGAATTGATATAGATGATCCCATTTTAAAGCACAATTTGAAAACCTTTATTTCAAATAGTTACTAATAAAATAAGATGTTTCTTCAATGTGGGAACATACCAAATATTCTCTAAGTATTTTATAGAACCATTAGGAATAATAATCCAAATAGACCCAAGTCCTAGTAGAGTATGCATATATTTATCTACCAAAGTAATTAGAGACAGAGAGAAGCTTCTTTGAAAGTCTAAAAAAAGTCTCACCTAAATTTCATGTGTTTTGTTTCTCCTATATCTAAAACCCATACATTTATGAACTCGTCTCTAGCCTCATATTCCATATAATCAATGTGCCCTAAAGTAGTGAATGCAGATTCATGAGCAAAATTGCTAGACTCATCATAATCATGGTTAGAATATTGAGTAGAGTTAGGCTTAGTCACTATTTGTGGCCTCTGAATTTTGTCAAAAATAATCCTACACTAAGAGGAAATATGACCAAATTTCCCATATTTATGACATTGAATGTCTAATCTACCTTAACCTCTACCTTTATAAGAGTTGTGACCACATCCTCTATCACTCATCTCATTTGAATGAGAATGAATAGATTATTGTTTATTTGAATTACCTATACCTCAATTTTGATAGCTTCCTCCTCTATAACCTCAACCCCCTATATAAATGTTCCCTCTATTGTTTTATTGACTAGAAGAAGATGAATTAGGCTTAGACTCTGAAACATGGGCTTCCTTTATTTTCTTGGATTTATTAGGTAGAGAGAGGTCATGTTGATTAAGAAAATCAACCAATTTATAAAAATTTATGCCTATGATCTTGTCAGAGACATGAAATATTTCTACAAAGTTCCTATAGGACCTAGGTAGTCCTTTCAATGCAGTAGTAACTATAAGATCATCATCTAGTTTTCCAAAGCTAGCATTAGTGTACTCAATAGTAATATTTTTCAACTTAGACATGTATTCTCCTATATCTCCATCTTCCTCTAAGAACAAATTAAACAACTGAATATGAATGTCCATCTATTTATGCTTAGGTTTCTTATCATACAAATCAAATAAGGTTTTCCACATAGTGTAACTGTGAGGAGAATTTTTAATATGTATGTATCTCAAGTACAACAACACTTAATCAAAGCTAGGGCATTAAAATCATGTAAATTAAAAACATCAAGTTTAGCCTATTTGGTAGGCAATGTGGATTTTCATTCTTAACAATATCCCATAACTCATTAAAAACTAAAGTAGCTTTCATCAAACGTTTCCAATTTGAATAATTAGAAATCATTTATCTATCACCATCTAAAATAAAATTTTGAATCTTTAGAATCTTGAATGAAATGCAAGTGTGACAAGGAAAAGTAAGTGTGACAAAATTCAAAATAAATGAAACAAGGTAAAGAAACACCACACTCACTGCACAAGACACAACTTCTATGGGGTTTTGCACTTAACCTCCACGTAGACCAAAAAAATATTTTTGATGGGTTTTATACTTAACCACACCCAAAAAAATAAAAATTGCACCCTTATTTCTCTAAAATACAACCTTATTTCACCAATTACACCATTATTTCACGACAAGTAAAAAATAATACACTTCTATTTCAATTTTTTGACTAGTTTTCATGTCTTTACCATCATATATGCTTCTTACAGCTTAAAAAGCATATGAAAAACTAGAAAAAAATAATATTGTCTCCAAAAACCATATACCAAATTTTAAAATAATCTTCCAAAAGGAAGATTGGAACCCTTAACCTCTCCCTTTTAAATCATTTCACAAAAAAAGCCCATTCACTTGCTCTAAGAGCATTTACAAGTCTTAAACATAGAAATATATATATATATGAACCTAATTTTTTTTATGTGTGAAATAAAAATATATATATAATCATGGAAATAATTTATCCATGAATGAAAAAAATTTGTAAACTTAGTCTTGGTTTCATTGGGACCCCACCAAAAGCATAATTTTTTTGCAAAGACTATGTAAAAATTTTACAAAAAATCAAAATTTTAATTTGCCTAAAGCTTCCATTGCCACAGGGATGTGATGGTTGATCTACAAACTATCTTGAAACTCATCTACATTTATCCTAGGCTATACAAATCTGTATAGGGCCATACTAAAAAAATCAATAAAGTTTCATATCATACGCATTTGATAATGATTTTTTGGCATTTAAAAACTTATTTTTAGATCAAAAAATTGAGTAGATTGAAACAAAAAGGAATGGAAGTAATAATTCTCATGTATATAGGTTTTCAAAATGTAGGGATCTATGAAAATGGCATTTTAGCAAATTTAGGGTTTGGAAAAACCAATTTGGGGGTCTAAAATCAAATCCTT
>JARHVA010000250.1:6285000-6439155 GCA_037957365.1 Torreya grandis | reverse complement strand
AATAGATTATATATTGGCTTGTTATTTATATTGTTGGTAACAATAATATAAACTATTATAGGAGTTCCAAAGATTTTATAGGTGAGATAATATTGGATTTATTATAGGAAACATTATTTCTATAAATATGTAACATGTCCTAGATGTATAATTATTAGAGTGTAATGAGAATTATTCAGATAGAGTGAAATAATTATCAGAGAGTGTTTGAAATATTTTTAATAGTCTGTGTTCAGCTCTATTTCTCTGAAATGGTATTTGTTTAATCTTTCCACAAATTTTTACTTGAGTTATCACTTCATAGCTTGATATATAGGAAAAATGTGTGGAATATTTTTTGTAATAAAAATACAAATTTTCATTAAAAAAATGAAATCTAGAGTTTGTGGAAGGGGCAATGCAATGTTTTGATATCTTCCTTGAGGTCTCAAGGGGAGCGAGTATCGAAGTAAATAAAAAAATTTTAATAATTATCAAAGAGAAATACCAGATTCACTTAACTTAAATAATTAGTGGGAGATTATTAAACCCAGTCTTATTAAGTGTCTAGTATCCCCTTTGGTATTGGCATTCCCCCCCAATGAAAAAAGGTGTTAGTCAATTTTGAGAGGATATTTAAAAGGAGTCACCATGTAGAGGTTTTATATTTTTTATGTATCAAAATTACATACATGATTTCCATATAGGTAGGTATTACTTTATTTGGTCTCCCTATCCTATATCTTCATAGCTTAATATACAGGGAAAATGTGTGAAGGTTTTTTGTGATAAAAATACAAATTGTCATAGAAAAAATGCCAATATAATTGATTATATTTTACCAAAAGGAACATCATCAGTTATTTTAGAAAAAATAAAAATCTACCCTTATCAAAACCAAAGAAGCTTAGGAATAGAAAATATGATGCTTTTGCCAAGTTTAGTTTTCATGAATGCAAGTTCTATTAATTCCATAGCAAGGATGTGTTTGTATAAGAAAACATTTGAGGGAAAATTAGAAGAAAGAGAGGAGAGGCAAGGAGACCTAAATACACTTATATTTTTCTAAATATATTGTATCATAAGAGTAAGGTCAAAGTCATAAAATGATTTTCACTATTATCTTAATGATGATAGTATCCCATACTTGTTAGCAGTGAGAAAACCAAAAAAAAAAAGTTTTATTAAAAATTTCAATGCTGAACATTTCTCTTTTTCTTTATGAAAATGAATTTTTATAATTGTATTTAGTCAACTTAAATTCATATTTTGGGATAAACTCTAAAATTTTGTATTTTTATTAACCAAGTAAGTTGTTTAGTTGCATTGATACTAATGGATATTTTTTAATTTGTTATTTTTGGTGAAGGGAAACAAACATGTATGACAAAATGGGAAACTAGAGTCGAAAGCATCCAAGCATTGAATGGAAGGCAATGTGTTCAAATGACCCATATGCTAAAGGGCACCTGCTTGAAACAAATTTGTACCTTCATTTTCTATTTTGGTGTTCAATATTATTAAAAATTGAAAGTGTACATGGTTGGTCAAAATTGGTCATGGGATGATTAAAATATAAATATATTATAGAGATTTGATAGAATGCCTCAATAAACCATATAAAAGTTATGAAACAAAAAACAAGATGAAAACTTATTTAAATAACAACTAATAAATAGTGTCAATGCAATAACTGCAAAGATATACATTATCAAAAGGTGTAGTGTGTAAGTTGGTACATGTGTGTATATTTGTGTGTGGTTTATATGCCTAAGGGTGTGTGTTGGTAGCATGTACATGCATGTGGATGTGTACACATAAATTGAAACATAGTGTATTGTCCACAACTATAAATCTACTCAAATGTTAGTGGGTTTTTAAAATATTTGAAAGTCACTTTGTTTCTAGTTCAATTTTTTTAAATTTGATGAGGTAAAATCTTTTGAAATCAAAGCTATAAATCGAATAAGTGAAGGTTTTGATAATTGGACCCACATCCAGCTACAACAAAGAGGGTTAAAAGGGTCCCTCTAATAACCAAGTATAACAAAGAGGGTTTGGAGGCTTCCCCAACCTTTAACAAACACAACAAGTAGATTAAAGTTTCCCACAACCTTCATGAAATAGGAGGGTTTTAAGGATCCCACAACCTAATGAAACACAACAAGAAACAACCAAAGGATTTGAAGGCTCCCACAACCTTGTGAATCCTGAGCATTTTAAGGTTCCCACAACTGGGGGTTTTAAAGGGTCTCGCAACCTAAAATACACAAAGATGTTATAAAATAGTGAATCTTGAAGGGCTAACACCCTGTGTCATGTCTTCCCTGAGGACATTATAGAATAGAAGTCTATCTAGAGAAGGATGTAATGACCCTCACTAGTAGGATAATTAAAACCACTGATTTTGTACTTATGAAATTTTGTCAAACAGTTGGTCAACAAACAACTATACTGCTGAAAGTGGATGTCTGACTGTAGCAATGATTAAGCAAAAAATTTACTCAATTCAATGATTCAAAAATTAGTGCCAATATATTTATTCAAGGGAGATATAGGTCCTTTTACAATAGATCACGTCTTTCAAACTTTACAAAGCATTTGGCACACAACTTATGTAATGTTAAATAGTTCAAAACATTCGATGTCTTATTTAACTGGGTTAAATAATGGTAAGTATAAATCTTTCAAACCTGAAGCTCACTGTTTATCACAGTGGAACACTCCACCCTTGTTGCACTGTTGACTAGCTGAGTTAATTTGCTAAAGTTATAGTGTATGGTAGTCCCTTAAAATTAGGGCTACGAATATGATGTAGCTGTTAGTAGCTAAGTTTCCCTTGTTGTGCAGTTGTTCTGGGACTGTTCTAATCTATTCGAGCCCCACGGTCTGCCCCAATGGTCATGAACTATTCTTGAAACCCTGCAATGCTGCTAGAAGGTGTGGTGTAGCTTTCTCAAGAGTCGATGTCAGCCTGTTGGAGATGTCAATGGTAAGAAAAAAACATGCTGAAGTGGTTCACTGCTATTGGAAATCCCATCTGTACGGATGTCTATATGGCCGTACGGATTTGTGAAAAACCTTTAGAAACCTCTTCAAAAATCCTCCAAAATGCTACCAAAAATTATTAAAAATTGCTTCCTCCAAGGGTTCAATTTTTCTATACCAAAATTATGCTTCTCCTTGCCCAAAAATGTTGAAATACTGAAGATTTCTTAGCTGAGAATAAACCACCAAAATTCTCCAATTTAGCACACTTGAATTGGCTGAATACCAATTCCTCCAAGCAACCCTTCAAAGGATCTTTAACCTCCTCAGTTATGCAATCACTTGAGAGGTATCATTCTCAAGGATTAGACTAAAAATTTGCATACCATCAGGTTCTACAAATGCCCAAGAAGCCAAAATGAGAAAATAAACTTGGATCTAAATGAGAGACCCATGGGGTCTATTTATGCACTTTTTGAAAACTTTTAGAAGTATCTGTAATACATCTTGTAAAACATCATTGTACTTTTTAAATAAAAAGTAACTTTGTAAAATAAAAAGTGCACCTAAATTTAAAAATATAACATTTTGGCCTCATATAAAAAGCAATAAACAAATATAATGTCTTTAAGAGCATAAAGAGCCATCCAATCGCCAAATAAATGCAAAAATGACTCTCTCATCACCACCATATACCTACAAGAGTCTAGAATAGGCAAATCCACGTAAAGTGTCATGTCATACTAGAGAGGGGACATGACAGTCTACCCCTCCTAAAATTGCTTGGCCTCAAGCAATCTCAATGACAGATGCTGCAGAATGGCCTCACCCTCCCAAGTAGCACCCTCAATGTGTAGATCCTTTCACTTAATCAGGTACTTTCTGATCACTCACCTACAAATTTACTTCTCTATGCTATCCAAGATGGATTCTGGAATTAACTTCCCCTCATTATCCAAGGGAGGTAACACTGCAGAAGGCACCACATTCTGACCCAATTCCTTCTTGAGACGTGATACATGGAATACATTATGCACTCTATCTGGCAGTCTGCCTAGTGGAATCTTGATGTATGCCTTCTCATCAAGATGATATTTAGCCTTGTGTTACTCCTCATGTGTAGGCATCAAGGAAAAAATAGTTTCTCACTCTATATCATTATGCTTAGCTAGCCTCTCCATCCTCTTAAGTGTAATAGTCCAAACATCACTATTATGAATAGCCTTTAGCACATGTGTTCTGCCATCTACCTCAAACTGCATCTCCATATCCTTAATTCTCAGGCTAATATCCTCCAATGAATTTAGCCACTGCATCCCAAGCACTATGTCCATGTCACCCATGTTGACCACATAATAATCTGCCTTGAACTCATAGTTGTTCAAGTGTAGAGGTAGATCACGTACCATCCTGTCACATCAAAGAGTATATCCATTAGCCACCTTAACTGTCAGTCCCTCAAACTCCTCAATGGTGAGCCCATGCCTCTCAATGAAGCGTACATCAATAAAGTTGTGCGTGGCACTAGTATCCATGAGTGTAATAACCTTTTGTCATGCCAAGCCACCTCTAAGTCTGAAAGTACCCTCTCTCTGAATACTAGATAGACGTGCCTCTTGTAAATGAAATTCTAGTTCCTCCTTTTGTTTAGCATTATCTACCTCTTGTTCTTGCTTTGCATCATCAAGATCATGTTACTCTGAGCTGTTTGAATCTGAGCCCTCATAATAAACCCACATCATCCTGTTGGCCTTTCCCTTAGGCCTCATAAGACAGTCATGTCCAAACTCATAGGGACCCTTGCAATAGAAGCATAACTTCTTCTTACATAGGTCATTAAGCGTCTCCTTATTCAAAGGTGCAGTTGACTTGTCTTTTGTGTCATCATCCTTCTCTTTACCTTTGTTGAATTCCTCTTTATTATCTTTGTTTGATGAAGAGCCCTTTGAACCAAACCTGTTTGTTGGTGTTGCAAGTTCCATACTATGGCTTTTCTTCATAACTTCTTGAAATGTGAGAGGATTAAAGGCCTTAACCCACCCCTTGAGTGGTTCAATCAACCCTTCTATAAATAACATGACTAGCCTCCACTCTAAAATATTAGGCACCATTACTGCTAGCTTCTGGAAGTCATTAATATAAGCATCAAGGGAACCATGTTGTTTTAGTTATGCCAATTCACGAAAACTCACCTTAGGATCTTTGACATCAAACCTTTCCACCAGCCTATTGGTAAACTCCTCATATGTAGTGATAAGGTTGTGTCTAAGAGTGACCAACCCATGATACCACCGCTCATGAGAAGCTCCTTCAAGATGTAGTGTGGCAAATCTTATGGCATCCTCTTCAGGCATTGGTCTCAAAGAGAGATAATTATCAAGCTTTTGAACCCAAGACCTAGCTATACATTTGTTACTGTCCATCATAGTAAGGCATGGAAATATTACCAAGTGCTTGTTGATAGTCATTCCTTGGAGCATGGCAATCATTTCTTCCTCCTCTCTTATTTATTTGATTCATAAATTGATCAAATGTCCATATTTCTCTCATATCAGGAGGGAGAGTGGTATACTCCAAGTAGGCATGTCTAGCTTCTTCTCCAAATGGAGTAGCTAGAGCAGCATGTAATTGTTCTTATCTTAGTGTAAAGGTGGGGAAAAGAGGCCTAGAAGTTGATCCTCTAGTGTCTCCAGTGCATTGTATTGACCTTTCCTCATTAACTCCACTATGTTCAGCTATGTGTTGATGATTTTGATCTGGAATGGCTTGCTGATCCAATTTTCCTAATAAGTGTGACATCATATCAAGCATAGTGTCAAATTTCCTTTCAATACTTGCATTTCTATCTTCTTCTGCCATATTTTGAACTGATTTGCCGGTGTCTCTTAATGCCTCTAATGATGTATCTCCTTCGACCTGAGGATTTTGATTTGGTTGTCTCCACTATTCCTTGATAGAATATCTAATTTCTCTCTCACTCATATGTTGTTTAACCAATCACAGGATGGCAGGATGATGGCTCTGATACCACTGTAGTGACCCTCACTAGTAGGATCATTAAAACCACTGATTTTGTACTTATGAAATTTCATCAAACAGTTGGTGAGCAAACAACTATACTGTTGAAAGTGAATGTCTGATTGTAACAATGATTAAGCAACAAATTTACTCAATTTAATGATTCAAAAATTAGTACCAATATATTTATTCAAGGGAGATATAGGTCCTTTTACAATAGATCACATCTTTTAGACTTTACAAAGCATTTGGCAAACAACTTATGCAATGCTAAATAGTTCAAAACATTCGATGTCTTATTTAACTGGGTTAAATAATGGTAAGTATAAATCTTTCAAACCTAAAGCTCACTGTTTATCACAGTGGAACACTCCACTCTTGCTGCATTGTTGACTGGCTGAGTTTATTCGCTTAAGTTACAGTGTATGGTAGTCCCCTAAAATTAGGGCTATGAATATGATGTAGCTGTTAGCCGCTAAGTTTCCCCTACTGCACAGTTGTTCAGGGACTGTTACAATCTATCAAGCCCCATGGTCTGCCCCAATGGTCACGAACTGTTCTTGAAACCCTACAATGCTGCTAGAAGGTGTAGCACAGCTTTCTCAGGAGTCAACGTCAGCCTATTGGAGATGTCAATGGTAAGAAAAAAACACATTGAAGTGGTTCGTTGTTGTTGGAAATCCCATCCGTATAGATGTCTAAATGGCCATACGAATTTGTCAAAAACCTTCAAAAACCTCTTCAAAAATCCTCCAAAATGCTACCAAAAATTATTAAAAATTGCTTCCTCCAAGGTTTGAATTTTTCTATACCAAAATTATGCTTCTCCTTGCCCAAAAATGTTGAAATAATGAAGATTTCCTAGCTGAGAATAAACCACCAAAATTCTCCAATTTAGCATACTTGAATTGGCTGAATACCAATTCCTCCAAGCAACCCTTCAGAGGATCTTTAACCTCCTCAGTTATGCAATCACTTGAGAGGTATCGTTCTCAAGGATTAGACGGAAAATTTGCATACCATCAGGTTCTACAAATGCCCAAGAAGCCAAAATGAGAAAATAAACTTGGATCCAAATGAGAGACCCATGGGGTCTATTTATGCACTTTTCAAAAACTTCTAGAAGTATCTGTAATACATCTTGTAAAACATCATTGTACTTTTTAAATAAAAAGTGCACCTAAATTTAAAAATATAACATTTTGGCCTCATATAAAAAGTAATAAACAAATATAATGTCTTCAAGAGCATAAGGAGCCATCCAATCACCAAATAAATGCAAAAATGACTCTCTCATCACCACCATTTGCCTACGAGAGTCTAGAATAGGCAAATCCACGTAAAGTGTCATGTCATACTAGAGAGGGGACATGACAAAGGAGGTCTTCCATTACCTAGGTCTTCTCCACAACCTCTGCATAGCTAAGTCGCATCAAGTGGGCTTTTCTTCCCACTAAGATCCACATCCTTTACAAAACATAACAAGGGGTTTATGAGGCTCCCAAAACCATTAGATGAGGCATTTAAATGGTCTCACAACCTTAGTACCTAAATTACTCTATAGGACAAGAATTCACCAGGATCAAAATATCTTCTACCACCTAGGTATTCCACACAACTTCTACATAACTAAGATATAACAAGTAAGCATTTCCTCCTACTATAACCAATAAGGTGGATTCTTCTATCATCCATTCTAGTAGGATTGGATTTTGTTGGGAATCTTGTATCCATCTTGATCTAAACTAACTTAAACTAATTAGGGTCCTCCCCAGATTTTAACTTTAACATAGTTTTTTCCCTTCCTCTACATTCCTTGCATACTTTTAGAGAGCAAATGTGTCTAAATAAAACCATATCCCTCAATAAGGATTTATCCATATCAGATTCGATTCATAAAATATTATGATGATTACTTTGAATCCCAAAACCTTTAAAAAACATAATAAGGGGGTTTTAATGCTCTTATAACCATTACACAAGGGTTTTAAAGGTTCTCATAACCTTAGTACAATCAAGAATGTTATATAATAATGATATTTGGAGAGCTCAATATCCTTCAGTAGGACTTCCCTAAGGCTTACTCTGTAGGGAAAGAATCCACCAAGATTAGAAGATCTTATGTCACTTAGGTATTCTACACAACTTCCATGTAACTAAGTCATAAAAATTAGGCATTTCCTCCTATTGAAACCAGCAAGGTGGATTCCTCTATCATCCACTCTAGTAGGATAGGATTTGGTTGGGAATCCTATATCTATCCCAAACCAAATTGATTTGGACTAAGTAGAGTCCTCCATAGATTTAAACTTAAACATAATTTTCACCCTTCCTCTATATTCCCTACATACTTTAGGAGTGAAAACATGTCTAAATAAAACCATAGCCCTCAAGGAGGATTCATCTATCTCAAATCTGATTCTGCTAAATCTTATGAAAATTACTTGGAATCCTATAACTCAAAGGAACCAAGGGTGGTTTCTGGTTCAAATTTGTATCAATAGATTATGCATATAAGAAAATATTCAATTCAATTAAGACATCTTAAAATTATTTATGTTTTTATTCCAATTTTCATGTTTTTTGTATCATCTCACTAAGATAAAATGTATATTGTAGAAGTTTAGGTCACCGCCAGGAAAGAAACTATAGAATAGGATTAAAAAATAAGTTAGTTCATGTTTTAGTACATAAAATAATTAAAATCATAATGAAACTAACATATTAATACTACTCCCTCGAGGGGCATGGATCAATGGACTTAATAAATTAGTTAAGAAAACATAATGCAATGCCTTCCCCAAGTGACTCTCTCCTCCAAGATTGGTCTATTAATCATGTTTGTGCCCAGATTTGGTGTTTCAAGTCTTTTACAATGTGGTAGGACAAGTTTCTCCAACATATCTTATTACACCAATAGGTCTTGGCTCTTGATTGGGTGAAAATAAAATAAGGATTGAAGCTCTCTAGTGATATTTTGGCATAGTTTGTTTGCTCCTAAAAAATCTTAATGGTTATGATCATGGATCTTATATTTATATACCCCTTGGAATGATATGGACCACACATTTTAAGATCAATATGTGTGGTTCTTAATGAATTTAAATTTGGAGGGACAATTAATTAATGTTTTAGGAGAATGGGGCATTAATAAGGCATGGTTAGCCCTTAATCCTGATATTTATCTCCATTAATGCTTGGTGCATGACACCCTTATGATGATGTCATGGGTGATTTCATGCCCCTAATATTTTGAATTATGAATTTTAAATATTAGATATTCATTAAATTTCCATGGATTTTTCACTTAAGCTCTTAATCTGGTTTATTTTGCTTAATGATTTTGCTTAGTCTTTTGTGATTTTTGGAAATTGATCGTTTGTTTAATTAGAATGGATAAAAATGTTAATTTACTTAGTCATAATTTGAATAGAGTTGAATTAGATTAAGGTGATGATTTTTTATAGGGTACCACCCCAATTAGGGAGATATATATGTACATTAACACATAATATGACATGTGCAGATGAATCAAAATATTTCAATGGTCTAGTATGTCATTTTGCTAAAATGCAATTTGATTAGACGTAAATTACAAGAAGATAAGGATTACATACATGTTAATTACCTAATTAGGGACATATTTACATAATTCAATACTTGAATGTGATGTGTGTGGATGAAATTGGGATGATTGGGTGATTTTGGTCCAACTTGTGCATTATTGTAGAAAGTTGTTTAGATTTATAATTTGTGCATGATAGTGCTAGGAATTAAATGTCTATAGAAACCAAATGGTATATGAGACCCCCATCTATATTCAAACATATTCCTTCCAATATAAATTGTGCATCCCTTCACCATTAGGACTATTCATCTTGTATAAAGGGGCTTAAAAGGCAAAATTGTTGACTAATTATTTAAATAGCTCCCTAAGTAATGTATTTCTAATGAAAACCCTTTGACCACATGGGGAATCAATATTTTATTTTATGACAATGTCACAATTTACCCACTTAATTCTATAACTATAATCCTACTAAAAATTCCCATGTAATCTAATCCATTATGAAATTATTGTTTATCCTTTGTAATAGTGAGGAATGAATGATTCATGAAATACCATTGGCTAGTTGTCAAGGACCAGTCCATGAAATGGAAATACCTCTAATGGAACCTTAAAAAATGATTGAAAACAAATAGAATGAATCTTTATTTAGGCCAAAAATTAACTTATTTATTGAAAATTAAGCTAGCCTTCATGTCATATATTTTTTAAATTTGAAACATAGAAATGCAAAGAGTAAGGATTAAATTTAAAGGATTCATTAGGTTCTTCTTCAGTAAAGGTGAAAATTAGTTCAAGAGGAATCTATATAGATAAAAGTATTAATAGTGCATGGTTAAATATAAATAAAATAGCTATCATGTCTACCAAAATGTAAACATGGCACATGTATGATATTTGTTCAAAACAAGGTGTGCATGAAATATTTAAATTGTCAACAAACAACTAGTTTTGAATATTGACATGATATGTGTGTGTTTTAACTTTTTAGGACTTAACAAGTGTAAGTCCTATGTTTTTTAAAGAGATGAGAAAAATAAAACATGGTAATATTATGCAATAAATATAGCCACTAATTTTTTTTTAAATTAACTAGCTTTGTCTTTTCTAAAAATAGTAATAAATAGTGCAAGTAAGAACTTAGCTAGAAAACACTTGAGATGGATGATATGGGTATTGGAAACTAAGGTATAATCTAGTCTGAGTGTCAAAAACTAGATCCTTTAGTCAAAACATCTCTTATATAGTATCTCCCCAAATGGACATTAGCACCATTATTAGAAATTTGGTGGTAGTGTCTTCATATTGGCAATAGTGTCATTTCTACAAGATTGTCTTAAGCTTTTGGGTGTACCTATGTCTATTTATCTAAAGTCTAGTTATACGTGCATGAGTCCTAAAACCTTATATTTTTGTTGTAATGATTTATTTATTGTTAAAACCCTAATTTTATATTTAACTAGGGCATCAATTTGATATGAGATGAAAAGTATGTTTATTAGTAGGGTAGGTTATACATCCTCAACACCCCAATGTGAAGAGAGTTGCCTACATACCAATACTATGAGGGATCAAGACCGATGTATTTCTCCCCACATAAATGCTTGTGCAAGTGTAAGTGATCCTAGTATGATAGTGGCCTTGAGTGTTGTGAATGTGCTTAAGATTGAAAATCTACATAATCTGAACTTAGGGCTATTTTAAATGGTGTTATGCAAAAGCAGGGTAGAATAGGGATTGATAACCTTAATTTTGCTCGACCTATTCTAAGTTTTAATGTGTATTTTTCATTTGATTTTCATTTCATGGTTAGAGGGATTAAATTTATGTGTTTATAATATTTTGATGCTTGTGAGGGTGATGAATGAGGTCTAGGCTAACCCTAGGAGGTTCTAGTTTTAAAAATATATCTATTTAGGAAAAGAGAGGGCAAAGGACATTAGCACCATTTTTGGGACACTATCCACATGTGGTATTAGTGTCCTTATTATGGCGCTATTGTCCATCTAACATAACACTAGGCATGAAGGGATGAGAATAAGAAATGAGGGTCTCAATTGCTTTAGGGCTGATTAGAGATGCTTGTGGCCCACATAAAAGATGGATAAGTGTGATGATAGGATATAAGATAGTTATATGGCTAAGATATGGATAGGTAGTCTCAATTAGCACTCTTATCACTCAAATTCCACTTTTGGTTGATTAAATTTGTGCCCCCTTTATTATATAAATGCATCAAACTAAAATGACTAAGATAAAGGAAAAAGAAGCGTACCTAAACTTACCTAGGAAGTGATGCCCATGAAGTTGGGTATAAGTATGTGAAGCATGATCCAATGAATGTCCTGAAAGTTAAATTTGCATAAATATATCCTTTATTGAGAGATATAAAAATTAAAAAATACTAAACTAAGCAAATAAGTAAAATTGAGTAAAGAGATAGGAAAAAGGAAAGGAATGAATACACCTCATTGGGTATATGATCCAATACATGAACCCAGTGATAACTTGTGTGTTTACATGTATATGGTGATAATTCACTAAATAAATTAGACTAAGTTGATGGCTTTATAAATCCTCATGTGTGGGTGGCTTAATAACTCAAACCAATTTTGACTCCATCATTGCCTACCCCTACTTGGTGGATCATAACCTACGAATAGCTTGGATTGGATTGATGGTGTGTCCAAACCTCTCATGTAGGTGGCTCAAGAAATAAACTAGACTATGAATCCATCATTGCCTACCCATGTATATTAGATGCATCTAAAACTAAAACTATGTAATGTAACTATAAATATCTAACTAGTAATGTTAACTTTATGGCCACTCAAGTATATTAGGCAGCTTCAAGCCACTTAATAATTCCAACCACTATAGATGGAGTAACACATGAAATTGGTGTGCAACCTCAAATATTATTTCAAGTTTATACAACATAAATAATAGCATGGAATTTTTCATTCCATATGATTAATTGGTGTCTAAGTGAGCATATAAAAATAATGTGCCATACACATGCCCTCAAATCTAATATCTAAGCATATGAATTTTGGACTAAGTTGTAATAAATTGTATCTAAGTATCTAAAATGAATATGGAAATGCTCATGTCATGCATGATATCCCCAATCTAATAAAATTAATATGAATCTAAGCTAAACTAGTATGAATTTGATTAAAACTAATAAATTTGTAACTGAATCCATGTAAATTTGTACTATACCTGCTAGAATTTTATGGCCAATATAGTTTTTTTTGAAATTGAGGATACTAGATAGTAGTGACAAGTCTTGGATAGTAGATCCATTTTTTTAAATGTGGCACTAGTGTCTTGGTCTAATTTTTTTGCAAATGTACTACTTTTTGGGTCACTCTTTTCCCACTATATTTACCTGTCTTGAATTCTCTATAACTAAGCCTATGTGATGAAAATGTATTATGAATGCACTATCGGAGCTTGATCTTTATGAAAAACCCTTGTTAATTCCCCCTCTTTTGAGGGGATTTTTTGAACTTGTGCAAGAACTATCCTTAAAATAAAAAGCTCTGTAAAATGTGTGTTAGTCAAAGTATATATGATATATGCATAACAATACAATATAATGTGTATGCATAACATTAGAATGTAAGATAATCTAAGCATTATTATGTAAGTTAAGATGTGTGTCCTTTCTATCATTCACAAGGTTATCAAAATTGATGTAATCAATGTATATAATAACAAACTTTAGTAATAACTAGGTATCTACCTAGGGGATGGGGTATGATTTCCATCATCGCACCCAAGTAGGAAGGGTTAGATGCATGAGGTCCCTCATGGCATTGAAAATTGGTGTGTGTAACAAGAAAAGGCAAGTTTCATGGCCATGACACATATAAAAAAGGATACGTGCAAAACACATGAGGCATGTAAAGTAGTACAAGGGGCTATACTACATAGGACATGGGCACATGTCACTAAATCTAAAAAAGACATAAAAGGGCATGTTCAAATGTTTACATACATAAGAAACAAGAAAGTGGGCTTAGAGACACATATAATTACATGTTTAAATGTCAGCATTCACAATCAATAAGGTAGACACAAAGACATGGACACATGTCCAAACAATGCATACTATGAATAGTAGTGGTGTAGATCCAAAGAGCAATGGAATATTCAAATGCCCTTAAATATAAGAATTATAGAGATACAATCAAGTCTAAAATAGGTAATCTAAAATTAAATTATGCATGAATATGTAATACAAATCTATCTAATATTTAGGATACACATATGTTGAGTTTAAAGTAGTAATAACTAGCAAAAAAAAATGAGTAAGAGTAGCATGATCAATATCAATATATAATAATGCTAAACTTGGGATATACAGTATAAAAAGATAGAACCTAGGAATCAAAACTATATATATTATCCCCTAAGTGGGAAAATGTGTCAAGTGAAGATGCATGTATCCTTGTATATGTCCCCAGTGGGTAGATAATAACAAGTCTAGATTGGTGTAGTAGACCTAAGTCCTATAGCAATCTACACGCACTTGACAAGAATAAGTGAAGCATGTATGTATGATAAAACCAACTATACTAAGATAGATAGCATACGTAACATTTAGAAAATATAATAAATGTAAACATAGAAATACATAAAATCTATAATTTTGTGTTTTTTGAGTAACATTTGAATGTTTTTATGTTTTTGAAATATTATAATGTTTTTGTATTTTTTAGATATAAGATATGTACAAGTAATATGAAAATTAAACTATATACAAGGAGCAAGAGAGAAGGAAAGTATGTACAATAAGGGAGGAACAATACTAACCAATGAGTCTCATGGGAGACTCACTATCAATGTGGCCTGTGTTAAATATAGGAATGTTAATCTCTTGTGTAGTGTGATTGCTATGTTGTAGTTGAATGGTGTTGTAGTAGAAATTTGAGTATTTCTCATCATCAAAATCATAATAACCTATAATTTTAGAGGGAATTACCTCATATTGTGGATTTGACCTTCCTAAATTATCCTTTGGAATATTGATTGTGATTTTACCCTTTGAAACTGTGTTTATTATAGGCATATGGTGCTTTGGAGGCTCTTTTTCTAGAAAGCCGCTTTTGAGAATGTTTGTTGGCTTAGCATGATTTTGAATTTAAAACTAAATTTATTTCTCTTTATTTAACATTTCTTATGCAACTAGGTATTTTGTCTTGATAAACTGTATATGGGCATGATGTGCCTTAAGATGTTCAATAAATCCCAAGCCTTATTGACCAATATTATCAACTACTAGAATAAGAGTAGTGATGCCTTGGGCCTACTTTCCCAAACCTTGATCATGATAATCAAATTGTTGTAAATATTTTTTTACCAAACCCCTACTACTGTGAAAGTTGAGCCTCATTTTAGAGATATAGATTTGCCTCTTTTACTTATTTTACATGTGCTTATTGTAATATTTCTTGCTCTGATTATGATTTATGAACCTTTTTTTGTGTTTAGTTATGATTTGGTAACCATTTTTGTATTGTTTCTAAATTTTGAATTTGTAAATGTGTCATTGTATGTTGTTTGGATGGTGTGTCACTGTGTGAGTCATATGTATTTATTATTTGTTGTATTTTCCTTTTCAATGCTAAACATGAATCATTATGGTGCCCATGCATTCTATGATATGCAAAATAATATTTTTATCTCCTCACTGGGTATAGAGGGGGTAGGTTAATCCACTTAGCTTTAATCATTTCCATTAGTACCTCACTTAAACTCTTATTTTATCTTTAAATGCTTTTTGAATCACTAATTGTAGTTTTACTTTGTTGTGATTTATGATTTGTATATGAAAGAGTGTTAGGCACAACTTTGATAGGTATAAATGCATATACATGGTTTGTTTTAACATATTCTAAAGATTATGTACATGTAATGTGATTTGCCAGTAATGTGACCTATTCACTAATAACTGATTTTGATTCTATAAATTTGATATTAGATTTCTCATACTGATAATTTGATCCCTTAAAGTCTCACAAGTGCAAATCCTAGTGACTTTTGATTGAATATGTAGGCACACACCCTATAGGGAAGATGTGTGAATAGGTTGAGTATGGGGATTAGTGACAATTTTATAGGTTAGCTCATCTCATGAAGAAGTGATAACATGGGTATGGTTAATGGTAAAGTATCTATCACCCTCATGGAGATGAGAAGGAGAAGGAGATTCTTTTGTGTGCATAAGATATGACATTGAAACTTGAAACCTTGTTGTTAGCTTATGTAATAGATCCTCTATGTATGTAAGGATTTTTTTCTTAATTGAATTCCACACAAGAGAACAATAACATGCTAAATATATAATGAAATTTGACATACATTTAAATTGATATAAAGTATCATCTATACATTTATTTATGTATTATTTGAGTTCATTCTAAATTAAAGGGAATAAGCATGAAAATGAAACTATTACACTTTGCAACAAAAAGTGATACACTTATTTTACCATTATTATCATGTTATATCAAATAAAAATCAAAAGATATATGGTCTGAAATATAAATGCTAAAAATATAAACCTTAGGGTTATCTAGGGTTATGGTTTGTGCAATATTTGAAGTAAGTTGGGTTCACCAAATGTTTTAACCTTTTAGGACTTAAAAAGTGTAAGGCCTATATTTTTTAAAGAGTTGAGTAGACTAAATTAGGGTAATGATATGAAATAAATATAACCACTATTTTTTTATAGAATTGACTAGATTTTACTTTTCTAAAAATAATATTAAATAGTGCAAGTAATAACTTAACTATAAAACACCTGAGATAGATGATCTGGGTGATATAAATTGAAGTAGAATCTAGTCTAAGTATCATAAACTAGATCTCAATGTGAGAACCTCTCATAGATAGTAGCACACTGATTGGATAGTAGTTCCATTATTATAATTATGGTGTTAGTGTCCTAATATTGGTAGTAGTTTCCTCTATGCAAGACTATCCAGAGCTTCTAGTGCACCTATGTTTAGATATTTGAAGTCTATTTCTACATGCATAAGTCTTGAAACCCTATATTTTTCATATAATGAATGATTTATTGTGCAAACCCTAATCTTCCATATAACTAGGGAATCTAGTTGATATGAGATGAAAAAGTGTGTTTGTTAGTAAGGTAGGTTGGACATCCTTAACACCCCACTATGAAGAGAGTTGCCTATGTACCAATGCTCTAAGGAGGGATAAATATCGATGTATTTCTCCCCACCTAAATGTGTGTTCAAGTGTAAGTGATGCTAGTATGATATTATCCTTGAGTGCCTTGAATGTGCTTGAGATTGGAAATCTGGGTAATCTAAGCTTAGGGTTGTTATAGATGGTGGTATGCAAAAGTAGTTCAGAATAAGTATTGATAATGTTAACTATGTTCATCTTATTTTGAGTTAGAATTTGTATTTTACATCTTATTTATGTATCATGGTTAGAGCACTAAAATTCATGTATTTATATTATTCTAATGTTTGTGTGGGTGATAAAATAGGTCTAGGCCAACCCTAGAAGGTTTTAGTTTTGAAAATATATCCATTTTGGAAAAGAGAGGGCAAAGGACATTCGTTCCATTTTTTGGAAACTAGTGCCATGTTGTGCTAGTGTCCTTATTACAGAGCTAGTGTTCTTATTATGGCTCTAGTGTCCAACTAGAAGAACATTAGGCACAAAGGACCAGGATTAGGAAATGATGGTCTAGGACTAATTTAGGGATGAATATGAATATATTTGGCCTACACAAAAATTTTATAAGTGTGATTATAGGTTCTAAGATAGGTCTAGGGCTAAGCTAGGGATGGGTAGTCTCAAGTAGCACTCAAATACCACTTTTGAGTTATTACAGTCTAATGTGAAAAGGCCAAACAATTTTACATTAAATTAATAATTATCAAAATGGAAGATAATTAAATGAGTATGTTCACATAGGTGCATGAATAGATGGAAAAAAATCCTTGTGCCTTTTCATTTTATTTTACCAATACATGGTGGTTTTGATTTGTTATCTTCATCTATAATAATTCAATTTTTATTAAGATATTATTCTTATATTTCAATTTGTAATATGATATATTTTCCTATATTGTCATGGTATTGATAATGTAAATAACCTAATCAAAGGTCCAACTTAATACAAACTAGAATAATATGTAGATGGAAGACAAATTATCTAAACCTTTAACATCAAAGCTATCCTTATCTCACCATCATATATTACTATTATTTCCCTTTATTTTTTTCCTTCCCATCCCCTCATTCTCAAATGGCATCATCCTCTCCTCATAATCAAGAAATGTTTGATGGGACTACAATAGAGGATGTTTTTTTAAATGATTAGAAGTTGATGGGATGGAAAAAATCTCATTTGGAATATTTTTGGCATCAATGTAACCTCCTCAAGTGTCCATTTTACTCCTTCCATTCAAAATTATTTATTATTGAATCTAGTAGTTATACAGTCAACATTTTATTCTTTCCAATTTGTATCTAAGATTTCATTTCCCTCCTCACATATCAAGAATTGGAGAGGTTAAGGACATCTTATCTAATTTTAATCAAAAATCGATGTCAATATATGATGTTGATGTGAAATTTATTCATCCAAGATCTCTCATAGAGTAATTATCAAAATGGAGACCCACAAAAGGGGATAAAGGTAAGATGCATGCCTCTACTAACTCTTCTCTTTTATAAACTTCCATAACAACATTGTAAAATAAGGTGTCTCAGTTTGAGTCATAAATGATAAACTCTATAAAAAAACATTAAGAGGCTAAGAGAATCCATGTATTTAAGACCCAAAGTCAAAGAATCTAATATCACATCACATCCATTACTCAGATCATGACTTATCCATTGATAATAATAAGTTTCCCCTATAACTCTAGACTACACATGAAATAGAAACAGTCCCTTAACACTTGCCTCATTTAGAATTTTTTTTCTTTTTCTTCATCATCAAATATTTTTTCACTCATTTAAACAGACCCTTAATGAAGGTTATTTTAATATGGTATACATTCTTTGTAGTCATTTTATATTTGCACCCTCTATATAAAAATTAAAATGTAGATCACCTATTAATCAATCCTAGCTCAAAGAAAATAAATCCTACTTACACTTTCGATTGTTGATACATTATATATTTGGGTTCATGACCAAGATGGATTTGATAGACCTAACCAAGGGATATCTTACCCTAATAAGATCACTAGAGAGGGTTTCAAAGCCTCTAATCAAGCAATGCCATGAAATAACCCTATCTAGGTCTTATGTTTTCATATTCACTAAGTAAATGACAAGTAAAATAAAATCTAACTTAGTACTCATAAAATCTTGTGGCACAAAGTGGGGGTAATAAACATAAAAAGTAAACATGAATAGGATAATCCTAATTAAGCTATGTATAGATAAAACCATAATGGTTAGAGAGATGAATATTCAAAAGGCATTACTTATACTATTTCTATCTACTAAAATAGAAGAGTAAAGTTCTAGATACTTACCTTGAAGATGAACCCATCAAGACTCAATCTCTCCATTAGCCAAAGGTGTTTCACAAGAGGTTGTTGTGGTTTGTAAGGATCACTTAGAAGGGCCTAAGTATCCAATAATTTTACACAATATAATATTATTATCTAATTATAAACCCTAAGAAATAACTCCTCAAGTAGAATGGTGGAAGAGTAGATTGTAAAGAAGCATAAATGAATAATTAATTCTTATCTCTATCTAAGAAATGGCAAAAAAGATGTGTATGTATAGCTGAATCTAACTATAAACCTTTCTAAAATTTTAGCCAAGAGGGTCATACTGATCAAATATGTATCATTAATTAATAAAAATAAGTTAGGTCTCAGTCTAGGTCAGCTAAACGTAACCTAAACCCATAATGTGCTTTTAACAATTTGAATACAATGTTTGCCAAGATGATAGTGTAATGTAAACTATAAAAAAGGTTTTTAAGATTTGGAAGGGGATAAGTAAGGTGGTGAATTATTTATAGGATAATTCAAGAGAGGAGGCAAGGATTAGATAATTTCATAGGATAAGTTTGTGTAGATAGCAAGTGGTAGTATATGGGACAATAATCCTGGGAAGCACTAACAACTTGTACACCCCTTTTTTGGTGCACCTTTTAAGATGTGCACTCAGAGTGATTAAGACTCGATAGTTTATTACAAGAGATAAAGCATAAATAATTGATAAAGTTTTAAAATATTATATGTATACATATGTTCCACTTGAATCTTATCATGTGTCACTTAGGTGTAATATGGGATGGTGCTTCGAGAAAAAAAACATCTCAACATACAATGTTGAAGCTAAATAAATTATAGTATTTTAAACAATAAAATAATTTAAAGTAAATGATTAAAAAGGAAATAATTGAAAATAAAAGTAATATATGCATACCTTGACTTACCTTTATCATTGGATGGTTTCTCATTGTGTTTGTAGTTTTTATCATGGAGGGTGTAGAGACTACTTTGAACAAACTCAAGGATACAAAACTAAAGAGAAAAAAACAAACAAATGTAAGAAATCCAAGATACTTGATATGGTATAGGAAAGACATACTGATAAATTTTGTAGGTTAAGGTGACAAATGCTAAGTTAGGACCAAATGACCAATTCAAAAATTTAGAGTAAATTGGGTAACCAAAAAGCTAAGGCTACTAAAAGACCAAAAAAATCAAACAATAAAACTTTTAGTAAGAAAGGTAAATAAACCAAGTCAAACTAATGATATAATTAAAAATGGTTATCAATCATCAATGTGAAATTAGTAACATTATTTACTTAAACAAAGATGGGCAAGCAATGGTAAAATAACATTAATGAGTGAGTAGTAACAATCCTTACTCAATCATCAATGGAAAAAGTATATAAAAGAGAAAACAACATTGGTGAGTGAGAAGTAACAATCCAACCTCACACAACAATGGAAAAAGTACATGAAATTATAAATTAACGTAGTTGTCCAAAAAAAGAGGGGGAATATAACAATGGAAAAAATTTCAAAAACATCAATGCAATCCTAGCAATGTAAAGCAATGGTATAAATAAAGTAATCCATAGTCACTCAAGCATACTATTTAGTTTTAAGGATAGATAAAACCAAAACAAATTAGTGATATCATGTTGTTAATATGTGAAGAAGAGGAAATATGGAAGTGGTAAAATATATTTAGAATCAAAATTGCCTGTCAAGGGGGGAAATGAAATAGGTGGTGGGGGAAATGGAGGAAAAATCAAGGTAGAGAAACTCTTTATCGAAGTCATGACACTTAAATTAGTTTTGTCAAAGCAAGAGGTTTTCTGACATTAAGGACTCTAAATAAATTCTCCTAGCCACACAAATCTTAGGTCATCAAATGAAGTATGAATACCATCCCATGAAAGCTATATGCATGAATAGTAAATTGGACCAACCTTCCCACAATATGTTCCCCGTTCCTCAAGACCTTTATAGAGCCATAAATCTAATAAAAAGATTGGGTACTTATGTGAGAAATTAAGTAGCACTGATATATTATTTTGAATCTCCTATCCTAATCTATTGGATTACCACACCCCAATGGACCTCAACTCCATTGTGAGGCCAACTTTGGAGTTTGATCTTTTATTGGGGATATGAGATGTGCTATGAATCACTTATTTTAATGTGATTTTAATTTTTGACTTTGTATGTTTCCTTTTGATCATTTCCTTTTATTTCAAATGATTTAGCTTTTAACTTTTTATGGATTTTTTTATTCATCCTTTATACAGATTCAAAAAACCAAACATGG
Organism: Torreya grandis; assembly: GCA_037957365.1. Classification (NCBI taxonomy): domain Eukaryota; kingdom Viridiplantae; phylum Streptophyta; class Pinopsida; order Cupressales; family Taxaceae; genus Torreya; species Torreya grandis. Next base: position 6,417,771 of record JARHVA010000250.1, on the reverse strand, counting down.
GTTCTAAAGATGACTATCATTTGAAAACTTTAGACTTAGTAGTTGAGAAAGAGAACTTAGAGAGCATGGTGTCTAAGAGTATTTTTAATTCATGTGAAATAAAAGTGTTATCTTAACTTTGAAATTGATTTATCTAAAGTGGAATGAAAGGAAAGGAAATCCAAGGGCATGAAACATGAAACAATTTGAATTACTTCAAATCACAAAAATTGTGACAAAGGTGAAAAATGGATAGAATGATAGGTAAGTATGATTATTTATCATTATAATGTTGTAAGTGTATGGAAGAATGCTAACATATTTTTTTTTGCAAATTTTAAGCTACAAAATAAACAATAACTGAAGCTGAGAACAAGGGGTCACAAGTTTGTAACCATTTCTTAACATTTTATAAAAATGAACACTTTGTAAAACAAAAAGTGTTTTGAAATAAAATGGTAATTTTATGAGGAGATTTTCGTCCTATCCATGGTCTTACACTACAACTCATAAAAGAGAAACTCAAGAGGGTGAGACAAAATCAAAAATAGTATTTGTGAGGAGGGCCTGGTCCTATCCATAGTCTTACACTACAACTCATAAAAGAGAAATTAAAAGAATGAACAAAGCATGTGAAAATAAAATTTAAAAAAAAAATAGGAAAAATGGTATTTGTGAGGAGCGCCTAGTCCTATCCATGGTCTTACACTGTAACTCACAAAACAAAAACCCAAGTGGGTACAACAAAGTATTGAAAAGAATAAAAGTGAAAGGAATTCATGAGGAAGACTGGGTCCTATCCATGATTTTACAATATAACTCATGAAAAATAGAAACCAAAGGACCAAGATAAGTAACTCAGGTTTATGGAAAGAGAAATTATTGTATAGGGTGAGACCCATGAATAAGTCCTACAAAAATTTTTAGTATGATAGTATATATAAATATGATAAGAAGGGAAATATCTAAGAAAAGTATTTCTTCAAGAATTGCATATTAGTGGGCTCTTTAGAAACATGGCCTCTTTAGAAACATGGCCTTCATTATTTTGGAGGTGATAAGTGTTAGGACCAAGAATATCTTTCACTAAATAATGGCCCCACCACTTTTGGGTGTATTTGCCTTCTTTTTCATGGACATAGTCTAATTTAAATACTAGATCCCCAACATTGAAAGTGTAGACTTTAACTTTTTTCTTATGTTACTTGGTGATACGAGTCTTATATTGGTGATTATGTTATAGATTAGTTAAATGATGTTCATCAAGAATATCAAGGGCATGAAGGATATATTCACATAATTCTTAATTAGGAATGATATCATGAAGACATATACATAATGAGGGAAGTTCAACTTTTGATGCGAGAATAGACTCAGAACCATAAACTAGTGAGAATGATGTTTCCCCAATAGTAGTATTAATGTTAGTATAATAGGCCTAAAGTATAGGATATAAATTAAGATACCAATTTGTGTGAATTTCATAGATGGTCTTTTGAAAGATTTTATTGATAATTTTTTTTGTGGCCTTAGCTTGGCCATTGCATTATGGATGATAAGGTGTGGAAAATTTATGGGATATTTAGAATTTAGAGCATAATCACTTCACATCCTTGTTCTTAAAATTATCACCATTATCAAATATGATAATATGGGGAACTCTAAAATTAAAAATGATTTGATTAAGGATAAACTTGTAAATACTAGTTCTTGTGACATTGACAAGAGGCATGGCTTCTACTCATTTGGTAAAATATTCAGTAGCCATGATGATAAATGCATGCCCATCCTATGATTTTAGGTAGTTTTCCAATAATATCTAATCCCCACATGGAAAATAGCTAGGGAGATTCTACAATTATATGCTCTTGTAGTGGCGAATGGATTAAATTGTCATGGAATTGGAAAGGACTACACTTTTTAGCAAACTCAATATCATCATTTTTGAGAGTAGGCCAAAAGTATCCCATACATAAGCATTCACATGTTGTATCATGTCCACTACAATTCCCACCAAAAATACCCCCATGTTCTTGTTTAAGGAGAAGAGGGACCTCTTCTTTCATTACATAGTAGAGGTCGGTACTTTCGACATTGTGATAATAAAGGGTGTTATATCTAAAGACATATTTGAAGGTTTTTTTTGAAAATTTGAGTCTTTTCATCATGATAATTCATATCTAGAGGATAATTTTTGTGCTTAAGGAATTGGAAAATTTATTTATACCATGGGCTCTATTTAATAGTGATAGCCTCAATATGACAGATAAGTGAATCTTGTGTTTGGATAGAAGATGGGGATTTTCATATTTGAATAAGAAATCAATAATCATTGAGAACTTGATGCATATGAAATAAGAATTCTAAAGAAGAAAGAGAATAAATGATAGAGTTTTGATCTCTTATAATGGGCTTGATGGTAAAATAAGCAAATTATTTGGTGAGGGTAGTGGCCATTTGATGATAAGCGATAAAATTTTCACTTTTATATTGATAGTCACCATTCACTTTATGGTAAATGAGTTGGGAGTCACCCAAAGTATGCAAATATGTAATGTCTACGTCAAGTGTTTCTCTCATGCCTAAGACTAATGCTTCATATTCCACCATGTTATTAGTGATATCAAAAGTAAGCCATAATTCCAAAGGGATAGTTTTACCATGAGGACTAGTGAGTATACAACCTGCCCCAACTCCTTAGAGACATTTACTGCCATCAAAATGAAGGGTTTATGTGTCTTCATGTAAATCAAAATTGATTTAAGGAATTCATTTGATAAGTAATGACATATAAATCTTCTTTATTACTTGCTTCTAAATCAATAATGAAGTTGTAAAATTAATTTTTAAGAGAGATAGCTTGATTGAGACCTTCAATATAGATAATGTTATAATTGGGGAGACTATCTTGAAGATTATTGGTATTAGGTATGGGTGCCACTATGAGTTTGTTGGTAATGACTTATCCTTTGACATCTTTTTGCATGATGATGTAGAGGTCAAATTCCATTAAAAAAATCATCCACTTGCCAATTCTATCTCTACATAAAAAGTCTTTGGATAAAAAGTAATGAAGTGGGTCAAAATGAACTATGACATAAGTTATTTGATAAAGCATGTAGTGATAAATATTTTCAACTACAAAATAGATAGCGAAGTAATCATGTTCTACTTTGGTATAACATTTTTTTTAATCTATGAGGCCTTAACTAATATAGTAGATAACATACTCTCTTCTAGTATCATCTTGTTCGGTAAGCATTGCCCCAATTGATACAGCTATAAAAGAAATGTAAAAAATTAAAAGATGGTTATTAGAATGTGGGTGAAGGGTGGGCAGATGGAGAAATGATTCTTTCATGTTATCAAATGTCTTCTAAAAAGGATCATTCCATTATAAATCATTAACTTTCTTAATAAGGGAATTAATAGAGTAAATATGATAAGCTATTTTGGGTATAAATCATCAAATTTCCCCAAGTTTGCCAAGGTAAGTATGAATTTCTAGAATTGAATGAGGAATAGGTATGTTGACTATATCATTGATCTTATAAAGATCAACATCAATACCATGAAGAGAGACTAAGAACCCTAGTAATTTACTATATGTAACCACAAAAACACATTTGTAGGGGTTGAGTCTAACTTTATATTTGATGAGTCAATCAAAGATGATGGCAAGATCAGAAAGATGAGTTTTGCAATTTTTGGATTTGGAAATGATGTCATCCACATAGGTTTACACAATCTTATGGTTAAGGTCATGAAAAATATGGGTCATATCCCATTGAGAGGTAGCTCCAACATTTGTAAGGCTGAAGGGTATTTTAATATAGCAATAAGTGTCCCATTTTATGGTGAAAGTTGTCTTGTGTTGGTCTTTAGGGGTAATATGAATTTGATAGTATCCTAAAAAACCATCCATGAGAGATAACATTTTGTATCTAGTAGTGGAATTGATGATGGAATCTATCAAAGGTACTGGAAAGTTGTCCTTTGGACAACCAATATTGAGGTTATATAAATTGATGCAAATGTGAATGACCATGGTGGATTTTTTATGAATGGGGACAATATTGGAAACCCATTAAAAATAGTCCATAGGTTTGATAAATTTGGCATCTAATAGTTTAATAATTTTCAATGGCATAAGATGGAAACTTCAAGGGGAATTTTTTATTATTTTTATTGATTAGGTTTGGCATTGAGATATGTGATGATGTTATGCACCATGATACTAGGATCGATGAAAAACATGTTCTCATATAAAAAAGAAGAAGTCTCATGATATTTATTAAATAATAAGCTAAATTTATCATGTTTAGTTGGTGTGAGTTCTCTAGAAATTGTTATAGGTTGAGGACATAAGGGTGTGCCATATTTGATACTTGTAGTTTCCTCGATAAGCATAACATTTATGTCTTGAAAATGATATGAGGGTTGGAAAGAGAGGAATGGGACTATTTTTAGTATTAATGCTAGCAATGAAGTTATTAAAAATAGGGGCCTTGTGCTTGAAATTTCCAAGTTTATGATGTTGTCAAGAAAGTTGAGGTTCTAGGGAATGGATTAATTCAAGGATAGCTTCATCATTGGTTAACATGGGTCAAGGTTCATAATATTCTTCATCTAATTTAATATCAATAATTTTTTTACCATGGTGATCATATTTAGCATGTATCTAGCATACGTCTATGGCCTTGGCATCAAGAGTGATCTAAAGAGTAGGTAGAACCGTAGAGGAAGGTTGATTGGATTTAATTAGTTTATCTTTTGAATCATTGATGGAAAGAGGATCAGATAGAATAACCAGTGTGATAGGAGGTATCAAAGGTTCCAAAAGTTTTGAATATGTGAGAGGTAAGATTTTTTCAACCACCCAAAGAGTATCGAGAAGTGAATAATTGATTGGAGGTACATGACCTTTAGGTTCTAACTCAAAATCTATGGAAATGGTATGAACATCATGCTTAAATGTGTGTGTTTGAGCTAAAAAAAATTGATGATTTTGAACATCTAAATATCTTGATTGAGATTGGGCCATAATGTAGTTATCATCATAAGTTGGAGAAATAGTACATGCCTGTGACTCAAAAGGAACTTCAAAAGGTGAGATGCTTAGATCACTAAATTTACTCAGTGATAAAAAAAGGGTTTTCAAATAGTTTAGTCACTCCATAGTCATTACATGTGAAATCATCTTCTTTATAAGATAATTTATGTGCATTACATGGAAGAGGTAAATTAATGATCTCATCGTTAAAAGGGATGGTACAATCATGAGGCAACAAGGAAGGAGGAAGCCACTCCAAAATGTAAGGAGGTAGCTTGGTAGTATTGCATGTATTCTTCAAATCACTAGGATTATCATCATCAGAATCAGCAAGAATGATGTGTAAATTAGGATTCATATTGATGAATTTAGGTAAAGGTGCAATATTAATTTTTGGAATAGTGAGAATCTTATGTTGAGATTTAGGATTATGAATCTAAATACTCTAGGGGTTAGGATCAACCTCATGTTTATACCATTTTCCATTATGAATGAAATTGGTACATTGTCTTTCAGAAGAGGAAATATCCCTCATGCAATGAGTCCATAGACATCCTAAGAATATATTATAAGATAATGGTAAATCAAGGACCATAAGCTTATTGCTTATAGATTTGGGTCCAATAGTAAGAGGGATATGAATATAACCAAACATCTTTTAATCAGTCTTATCAAATCCATGACATGTTAAATGAGGTTGCTTAAGATGATACTTTTTATATCTAATATGTTGAATGAGCCAAAGATATGTAACATTAATTATTGACCCTTCATCTACTAATAAATTGTGAATGAGGGAGGTATTAATGGCTATTTTGATAAATAGTGGTGGATCATTGGCTTGAAAGAGGATTTCATCATTGATCATGTCTTCCTCGAGTAATTATATGGATGGATTTGAATAAGGACAAATGGATTCAATGGTATGAACTCTTGTTGGTTGAGGCTCATGATAAAATGGTTCTTCTTCTAAGGAAGATGGTTCTTCACTTTCTTAAAATTGTTGCACTAGGAATTTATGATGATAGGGAGAGGTGCAAACTAATTCCATGAGAGGAATTTTATAAGGCATAGAGTTTATTTATTTTAATAAATTTCAATGAGTTTTGGAAGATTAATAACTAACTAGAGGCTTGGAGGGTAAAATATGTTTAGGAAGAAGAAAAGCGGTCAGAGGTTTGGATTGAAGGGGTGGATCCTCATTGGTTTCCAAATTTAAGTTAGTAGTAGTTGTATCTTTGAAAATATTCTCTTATATAAATGATTTATTTAATTTGGTGATGGGATCTTTATGGGTTGGTTTGCATTGATAATTGACCTTAGTTGCATTGAAGTATTGGTAATTGGTACAATATTGATCATAATTAGCATCAATCACACAAATATCTTTGTTTGCTTGTTGAGGGATAGATGTAGATAAATATCTTGGATTTTTAGAGGAAGAAGCTTTTTAAGTTTGTTTCTTTTGAGAAGCATTAACATAATCTTGATGATAGATTTTAATCATAATTGAATGAATCTCATAGCATAAAATAAATGGCAATTTTTTTAAGCCCTCAACATGTTTCATGGGAATAACCTATATCAGTGGGAAAGCAACAAAATTTATTAGGTTCACACCATTTATGGGGATTATTAGGGTACATGAATAGTTTATAAGGCACTAAAATTTATATCATTTATTTCATAGTTAATGGCATATAGGAAGGTTGGATATTTTTTATTTGGCTACTCTTGGTTTGGATTGAGGAGGATTGGTAGCTATTACATTGTTTGAATGTTGGAAAGATCCCTTCATTATTTTTGTGTTAGGTTAGAACTATTTCATAAAAAATTCTTGACACTTAGCTTGGTCAAGAGCATCATTTAAAGTTTATGGAGAAAAATTTTGAACCTTGTATTGGAGTGAAGGTATTAAGGATGTTATAAAAAGTTTAAATAAGTGGTCATCAGTCATGTTGTGATTGGATTTTTGAGCCAAATATTTCTATAATTTGATAAAATCATGAGTTTATTCAGTAGGGGATTGCTTAGCATTGATGAAATGACTAAGGCAATTTTTGAGAAGATCATTGTATTGGAATTCTTTAACTAAAAGATTGACTAAATCCTCTAGTTGCCATGTATAATTTTGGGTAAGTTGGCTATACCATTCTAATACATCACCCATGAAGGTTTTAACTAGAAGTTTAGTTATGGTGAAGGTATTATTTTGGATCCACTCTTTATAAATATTACTGAATGCCTTAATATAATATGTGAGGTCTTTAGTTCCATCATATTTAATAGTTGGAAATATATTACCAATATAAATAGAAATAATGAAAGGTACTAAAGGCTCATTTTGAATGTGTTTAAGCATCTTATTTTGTATGATATTTTATGGAATGACATTTCACATGACATCTCTAAGAGGTGGAGGGATAAAATTTTGATTATTTTTAGGAAGAAGAATGGGAGGTTGATTAGCCATGTTGATCAAATTATGTTATATTTGCATCATTTGGGAGATGTTATATGTTTTCATGATGTCCATTTGTTTCACTATTTGTGCAAGAATTTGAGTTGTATCAATTGGTGGGTTAGTGTTTGTAGGAAGATTCCCTGAATTGGTATTAGGGGGAGAGTTACTAGGTGGAAAATTTCCTATGGGGTTATTGGATAGGCTTGTATCAATTTCCCCCACATTATGGTGAGATGCTTGAATATGGGATATATCTTTATAAATATGAAAAGGATCTGAACCACTAGTCTCATCTATTGGATTAATTTAAACCATGTTACAATATAAAGATGAGGGAGAATAAGTACTCCAAGAATGAAGATCTTTGGAAGTGAAGGTAGGTAGAAAAAAACATCCCATATACCATCTAAATGGATTAAATTTATCTAAAAATATTTAGATAGGGGATTTCATGATTTATGAATAAAGAATTAAAGATCAAGAAGAAAGAAAGAAAAATAGAGATAAATTTGACCACACATAAAACAATATAGGCCAATGGGTACAAAGTCGACTAGGTCGATAGAGTATGTGAAGAAGGTTCATATAAAAACAAGCAAAAGGACATAATTGAGTAGGTTAACTATGTTCTATGAAGGATAAAATTAAAATAGGCTAGAGGGATACATAGTCATATGGGTTGACTATGTACTATAGATGAATAAACTGAATAGATGATAAATATACATAGATTTATTAACTATGTACTTGAAAAGGGGAAATTGATTACGCTGATAAGGATACATAGTCAGATATGGTGACTATATATTTAAGGGAAAAAAGATTGATAGTCTATAATATACTATGTCGATAGGGATGACAATGTTTTAAAAATAGATAAATATTTTATGATATACTATCTAAGCAAATGAAATGAAGCACACAAGTAATTGGATCAATGTGATTGATCCAACTGGAATAAACAACATAAACTTGCACCAACACTAGATAATGTAAGTTTTTAAATAAAAAATACAGTGATCAAATAAAAAGCAACAACTTGAAAGTAAATGATAACTAATTGGTCATTCTTAAGTGTTATTAAGTTATAATAAAATTTAAATTTAATGGGATGATAATTTATCTATAATAAGGAACTAAAAAATAATCTAAGGATGGTTTTAGGAAGTTTAGGCTAAAAGGGATCTATATTGGTGATGGTATTATCTTGGTATTGGAGCCTACCCCCTAACTTCATAATCTCATAGTGATAAGGGTATCAGGTTCTTTGTCAATATATATCATTAACCATGTATTTATACTTGGCCAAAAAAATAAGTCATCTTGGTGATGAAATCCAAGTAGGTAGACCTTAGGAAGAAAATGTTTAATGTTTTCTAGTTTTAAGTGATTTGAAAGTGTGTGAAAATTAGAAAAAAAAGTGTGACTAAATTGGTAAATTAAAAAACTACCTAATTAATTTATGTTTGTTACTTTAAACTTGTAAGTAGCTAAAATGAAAGTGAATTAATTACTAGCAAAAAGAGGTTAATTCCTTGACTATGAAGAGTACAAAATCGCTTCAAGAAATATTATATGTAAATAATGTAGAACAAAGGTGATTAGGCCACTATTATTCTATGAAATCAAAATCTAGAAGAACACAGTCAAATAGGTCAATTGTGTCTTCTAGAGAGAATACAGGCTATAGAATTATGTCGAGCTAGTCGACCCAGTTGGCTATAGGGATACATTTTTATACACTACAAAATTGTAGAAAATGGTACTGGAAAAGAAAATTTGAATGAAAAAGAGATTAATAATGAACCTATGTGGGTTTAAATATTCTTAGATTTCAACATTTTAAGATGTGATGTTTAAGTGTTGATTCAAAAATTTTGCTAATAGAGTCGACTAGCTTGATAGAGATTACAAACCCTGGGTGCTAAAAATAAGTTGTGAACAGAGTTGACTAGATCAACTATGCATACCTATATGTTGAAAATGAGAACTATGAATAAAGTTTATTAGTTTGACTATATATTCAATCTTATGGCTAAAGAAGAAGACTATGTTGAGCTACTCGATATAGTCCCTATATTTGGAAAAGACCTGCATAGACATAATATTTATTCTAGGGTGACTATGTGTTAAACTTATACATGGACTATAATAACTATACTGGCAAGTTTTATACATTACTATAAAAATAGAAATAGATAATATGATGATAAAAATTAATGCATGAAATAAAACCTATGAGGTTTTATTTCACATCGAGTTCACTAGAATGTATTAAAGGAAAATGTAGCTACCCTATTAATCAATCTTAGCTTAGAGAAGAAAAATATTAATTACACTTTTGATTATTGATACATTAGATATTTAGGGTCATGACCAAGATGGATCCACTAAACCTAACTAATGGATCTCTTACCATAATAACATCACTAGAAAGGGTTTCAAAGCCTCTAGTCAAGAAACACTATACAATAACCTTAGCAGGTCATATGTTTTCATATTCACTAAGTAAATGATAAGTAAATTAAAATCTAACTTAGAGCTCACTAAAGATTATGGCACAAAGTGGGTGTAATAAACATAAAAAGTAAACATGCATAGGATAATCCTAACTAAGCTTTATATAGATAAAACCCTAATGCATGGAGAGATAAATATATCCAAAATCCTTTACTTATCCTACTTTTATATACTAAAATAGAGGAGTAAATTTAGAGATACTTACCTTGAAGATGAACATGTCGAGACTCAATCTCTCCCTTAGCCAAAGGTGTTTCAAAAGAGGTTGTTATGGTTTGTAAGGATCACTAAGAAAGGCCTAAGTATCCAAGAATTTTCCATAAGATAATATTCTTCCCTAAGTATAAACCCTAATAAATAACTCCTCAAGTATAATGGTGGGAGACTAGATTGTAAATAAGTGCAAATGAATAATTAACTTTTATCTCTCTCTAATAAACTATGAAAAAAATTATGTATATATGGCTAAATCTAACCCTAAACCTTTCTAAAAGTTTATCTGACATGGTCATCCCAATCAAATCTATATCATTAAATGATAAAAACAAGTTAGATCTTAGTTTATGGAGGCCAAAGCTGACCTAGACCTAAAACATTATTTTAACAATTTGAATAAAGGGTTGGCCTAGGATGATAGTGTAAAGCAAACTATCAAAAAGGGTTTTAGGCTTAGGAAGGGGCTAAGGTGGTAAATTATTTAGAGGAGCATGCAAAAGAGGAGGAAAGGCATAAGTAAGTACATAGGATAAGGTTGTGTAGATAACAAGTGGTAGTATAGGGGAAAATAATATTACAAAGCACCAATGGTCTAACCACCCATTTTTTGGTGCACCCTTTAAGGTGTGCACTTAGAGAAATTAAGAATTTATAGGTTTTTGCAAGAAAAAAGCATCAATAATTGATAAAATTTGAAAATATTATGTGTATACACTCTCCACCATCCTATTTATCCCTTTATTTTCATAATCATAAACTGTTAGTAACCTCTTATTGACATGAAAATGATATGATTCTACTAATAACTCAAATGCAAATTATGTGCTAATAGTAAAAATCACATTGTAATCATCCCTCTCTTGAATCGTCAAAAACTTCCTTATCATGTTCTTAATCTAAAACATCATAGTGCTTAGCCCTGCTACTCCATATAAGGCATGGGATGGTAGATTTGTAGACATATAATCAAGACTAAATGATGAGAATATGTTAATATAATCCAAACCCAAATTAGTCCATGAAGACATAATTATTAGACTATTTATGCATGTACTCCTTGTCTCAAATCTCATCTACTTATTTTTTAGCCTCATAAGTAGGATAAACTTGTTGTAACTTAAGAAAATCATATTCTACAGAAGTAATGCATTCATGATTGGTTAATAACCCATCCATTAATCCAAATTAAGTTGTTATCTCAAATTAAATACTTGCACTATGAATTCCTCCATTAATTTTCTTCTTATGTGTATTTCTATCTATAGTTATTGAAGAGATTATTTGTGGGATCAGGTGGACTTAAATATTCTTGATTCAGCAACCCAAACTTACTTTTGTATTCACATGTTGAGGCATTTAGACTATAGTGAATCTATAAAAACATATATTTTTTTTGGTAAACCTTCAAAGGATCAATATTACTATCACAATAATGATTTTATAGTCTATTTTAAGATGGTTTAAAATTATATTGCATAAATGTTTTAATGGTTCCTAATTTTGTACCTCAATCCAGACAACAACCCATTTTTTTGAGGCATGCACCCTGACAGCACATTTATCTTCATTTCCAAAAAATCTAAATCATATTTTTCATGACGTCAACACTCTACCTTTTAATAATATGTGCATAATTTCAACCAATCAAAACATAGTTAAATGGACTTTTTTATAATTTTTGTTAAAAAATGCACAAGTTAAATATTGGGAAAATGTAAATAGTTTAATACATTAAAAATAATAAATTTTGATTGGTGGAGAAAGCATAATTTAATCTGAAGCTAAAATAAAATGATTCGTTGAGTATACCCTTCAAGACTAATAATAACAAAAACAAAAAAATAACACTCGAGGATACATGGAGATAAATCCTAGTTTTAAAGGGTGGATGAGATCACCATGATGACACTTTACGGGGGAAATTTGGGAAGAAATCAAAATTGGCACTTTAAATATGGGAAAATCTATAAGCTTGAAGGGATGGGCCTCATTTATTTAATTTTTTTGCCAAGAATTTGAGTTGTCTAATATAAATTACTTTCATAAGAGAAAGAGAGATATAGTCTATGCAAAAACCAAACATTTGCTAATGTGGTATAAAATTCATATCATAGCCTTAACCAAGTCAAAGAAATGAAACCAATATTTTATGAGAATCCAAAGCAAGATCAAGAAGGGGAAGAATGATAAGCCATTTTTTTAGCTAACATGGATTCATGGTAGTAAACTCCATTTTGTAGGTGGTGAATGAGGATATCCATGGATAGAATTAACAGTTTGTTGGGTTTCAAGCCTTGGGGTAAGATATGCATGGATAAATGATTAACTATTAATCAATTAAAAACTTTTTTAAATAAAATTTAGCAAACTAAATTTTTAATAAAAGCTTTTTTAAAGAACAAGAGACTCACAAGTAAAAATAGGAGCTCATTAAAAGCTTTATTTAAATGTTAGAATCAAAGTCAAAGTCAAATAAAATATTGTACAACATGGTGGGTAGTATGATTTTTATATTTGAAAAGATGTTGATTCATAATCTATAAAATTTGGACAATAAATGATCAAAATGCAAAAAATAAATTAATTATCCTCTAATTTTTTTGGTAATATGTAGTTGAATATTGATTTTTTCTTACCCCTTCTCTATAAATTTAATGAACTCATTGGACCTAAGTTATTAATTTCTTGGATATGTTAAGTTTCTTACTCCTATAAGTTAGATTTTAATTTCCTACTATTTTTTATATAAGATGTTCTTTGAGCCTTTTAATGAAATATATTGTTATTATGAATTTTCTTGTAATTAATAAAAACATAAATTAGTTTAATTGTTTATCTTTGTGCTTTCTTATTTATTCTTTAGTGCCATATATATTAGATCTCACCTCTTGAATTTTGTTAATTTACATCATGTTCACTTTCCTTTATTTCATATTAAGGTAGTTTTGTGTTTAATTAGATAAGGAATCAATCCATCTTAGTCTAGTACATCACTATTTTATATTTTATTTATATTCCCATTTTTCTTGGGAAAGCTTTATTTTATTAATTAGAATAGGAATCTAGAGGTTGTTCTACAAGGAATAGTTCCACACTAAGTACAACTTTGCATGTTGTGATTTTTTTATGAGTGACATTAATATCATATACATCATACCATCAACACAAGTTATGCTAAAAAAAAATTAATTAGGTTAAGATTTTTGGGATACAAGTGGAAGTTTCACACACACAACACACCACATGAACACACACACACACACACACACACACACACACACACACACACACACACACACACACACACACACACACACACACACACACACACACACACACACACACACACACACAAACACACACACAAATAATTAAATTAGATTGTAAGCTTTAAGGATTTTTTTTGTTAATGTTGAATGTGTTGATCTTCATGGTACCATTAATTTTTCTAATAAAGGTATAAATTCTATCATGCATGATTGAATGTCTTTGGAGTATTGATGTATGTATAATATCCACAGACCCAATAAATGGGTAATCAATGGTTTCTCTATACCTAGAATGAGCACTCAACCACTCAACTTGGGTGATGTGTGGATGTTGAGTTATCCTATGTGTTGGTGATACGTAATTTTTGTAAGACTAATTATTATGTAAAACATCAATAAATAAAATTTATTTACAAAATAAAGACCATAAAAATATAACTATAAGTTATAATCACTAAATGTGATCTTGAATTAAAAAATAAAAAAAAACATTTTGTAAAGACCATTATAGGCAATAAACACAAATTAGGACATTTAGAATTCATTCAAAATAATTAATTACTAGTGTAACTACTTACAATGTTAATGTCACCTAAAACTATCAAAAAACTCACAATTTTATTTCCTTTACAATAGGTTTCCCAACCTTTTTTAGTAATATTATCAATTTCATTCTCTAATGTTGGTTTGATGCCAAATGTTGACTCTCATAACAATGGATAAGAAGCACTTAATGTAACTTTATGTTGAATTCTACTTCATTTGTTTTCATATCTAATTTTAGTAGTATAATACACTATAGCTCATGTGTTTCTTACAAACAAAATTGTGTCATCTAAGTTTTGAAGTGGTCATGTAGTTCTGATTTCTTAAGACCTTTCCAAATATCCTAAGCTATAAAAAACAAAATGGATTTAAGTTAGACTTTTAAACTTGTCTAGATTTAGTTTATTATATTTTGCAAATCAATAAATTAGACTATAAATGATCTAACTTGATGAAACATTTACAAAATCATTGTTTTGTTTACTCAACATTTATATCACTTCTTCTTTATTTTTCCAAGTTTCATCAAAACTTATTGGTAATGTTAAAATCATGTTCATCCATGTTAATATTTCACTTCATTAAAGTTTTTTTCTCTCTACCATAGGTGTAGCACTAATTGAAATTTCAAACTATGGTAGAATTTGGATAGAATTTATCATCAAAATTATAATTTTAGTAAATACATATCAGTAAGTGATCTAGTATCCATCAATATAAATTTAGGTGTATCTAAACATGACCATGAGAATCTAGTAAATCATGTGACTATAAGGTTTTTTTTACACTAATTTACATGTGCACTCAAGTGGATATGATGAAAAATTAATTAATTGTACTATATTTAACATTTTCAAGTATGAAAAAATAAATCACATTCAACAAGTGAGTATATAAGCAATCTAGTATCCATCAATATAACTTCATGTATATCCAATTATGTGTGAAACAATATATTAAATCATGTGACTATAATGATATTTTGATAGTAATTTTTAGGTGCACTCATGTGCATATGATCATAAAACAATGGATCATACCATGTATTTCACACTTCCCATTGTATAATTAAATTGCATTTAATAAATGGGTACTATAAGTGATCTAGAATCCACTGTTATAACTTTGTAGTGAATATTTATTTTTTTAAATGAGACAAATAGAGTGTTATAACACACATTATTATTTAATGAAACCATAAGCCTATAATTAAATTTAGACTTGATATTAACAATAGAACATGAAGAGGATTGCAAAATACAACTCCCCAAAATTTAGGTATTCTTGACTAGACCCTATAAGAAAGTGGTTCATCCCTTAAAGGATATAAAGCTTGGGATGTATAAGCATACACCATACCCTTATAAATTCTAACTTGAAATTTTTCACAAGGTTGTCTTTCTCATAAAACCAACTTAACAAGACTTAACCTTAAATTAATTTCTCTTTATAGAAGTAGTTTACAAAAATGAAGTAATGTATAAGGGATTTTCATGTTCCACTAGTCTTTATTTTCTTAACATTTAAAGATTACTAATAAATCAATCTAAATGAGAATAAATTTTTTTTTCTCATTAAGAAAGACTCTCAATCAAACATATAAACCACAAAAAATATAAACATAGTTAGAGAAGTTACTTGTAAAGAAGCATTAGTATTGTTACACCTATTGCACAACATTATTATCCATGTACCAATTACCCTTGCAATTAGTTATGTATACCTTTCATCAAATTAAGTTCATCAGCCTACTTCCACATTTTCATAATCATGAAGTATCACAATAGTTACTTCTTCATTAGATGCATCTCAAGAATAACGCATGCTTTACCAAATTAGAGTTATTAGCCAAAGCATTTAATGTCATAAGAAGTAAATTAATTAATTACATTCGATGCTACCAAACTAAATTAAACTCACTTCAATTTTAGGGTCACAACACAAAATAACATGCATCTATATTTCCTCATAATAACCATAACCTTAGAAACATCTTAATAGTAAAAATTATTAATAACCCTTCATTATTGCACATCTCATTGGAAAAAAAATCCATCTAGGGAAACATTATTAATTTACCTGTAATAATTATCCATATGAGAGTCATAAAATAGAGAAAGCTTATGAAAGTAAATACAACTAATACGTGTAATTATATGTAATTTAACTCCAACCAAAAGGGATATAATGAAGACTTTCTTATGAATGTGAGATAATCATTTCCTTATATCTCATGTCCATTTTTCCTTGAGTCATAGATTAAATATTATCAAAATAAGGTAAACCACTTATTTAGCTAAACCTCACACATTAATTAATAGATGCATTACACAAATAAGGTTATTTAATTAATATAAATGCATAATTACAAAATAGTGAAATATGATATGAATATAGAACATTAGAAGTCATAGTTGTCCCTAAATTATAGCATTTGAAGGGAGAAAGACAAGTCAAGCAACACGTAATCAAGAAACAACCATGCTTATTAAATCAAACTATTAGAAAACATCATTTCAAATGCACCATTACATCATCAAGTGTTTACCAAGACAGCACCATCATCTTGCAAAAATAACTCTAACAATAGTGAATTCAATTATCATGAACCAATCTTGATATACGGGTAGAACCTAGATAACCTCCAAGATTATATGCATTAGTAAATCAAATATTAAAATATGAAAACTAACTTTTCTTCTAATTTATTCTAGCAAAAAACACCATTGTCAAATTTTTTCTTTCCTTTCATTCTAGCTAAACATCTTATAAGTCTTTTGTGATACAAGTGATACATCCACACATTTACAATTTACTTAACCATGCCCACATATGTACTAGAATAGTCCAGAATATGAGATTTGTAAGTGACTTCTAAAACATCATTCATGGTTAACCATTAACATTCAATACATAGTCATTTTTTACTCTAAGCATTGCTTATAAGATTACATATTGAATAACTATGAATCAAATGTAAAATTAACTAAATTTATTAATATCTAATCAACACATTTTATCCTTTTATATAAGGTGGATTCATTCCCCTAAAACTCAATCAATAAAACAAACCCTTTAAAATTGACCCAAGTAAACCATTAAAATCACTATATTTTCCATTCAATATGGATCACAATAATATCATCTAAATACAATTAAATTCAATCAACAAATTATTCCAAGTTATCATAATTACATATTCAAAGTCTTAAAAAATCATATTCATAATCAACAAGGATTCAATAATCATGATGTCAAACAAGATTATAATGAATAATCAATACCAATTATTATGATCCATGATACTATATTTTTTGTAACCTTTATGAATGATTTATCACAATATTCAATGACAAGTAAAGACACGGGATGAACATTCATGGCTTATAATCTAGCACAATGAGTTTGAAATCAATCACAAAGACCAAAAAATTCCAACACAATACAATCATCTTTATACATTCTATAGTGATTAATCCCAAACGAAAATGATTTGACTCAGATAATAGAACTTCCACATACCCAATCTTGATTCAAAATAATCACAACATATAGCCAATATTTTTGTCAAACAATTTTAATAAAATGAACATAATCCAAAATAAAATAGGGAGAGTCTATAGTCACCACAATACCAAAAGGGTTCAATATAAATAAAGATCAATGACATTCCCTAATACATTATTCATGCAACAAATTGAATGCAAATGGATCGAATGCCCTATCTCAGGTTACATTATCTTTACATCTTGCCCAAGTAATCAACTTACATAAAGTCAAAGTTCAACCCATGAACATACCTTTCCAACTATATAGTGAGTCCAAAATAACTAAATGACATAATTGAATTATTCATTAATGCCTATTCAAATATCAATATAATGCTTTATAAAAACATATTAAAGAAACTAGCTTGATGGATCTTATCAATATTTAACTAATACAATAAACAATACATTACCCTTATATACAAATTCTTACATGATAAATAATGTTTAATCATTACAAAAATGAATACTTGACCCATTTATTTTATGCATTCCCTTTAAATCCTTATATGATTATCATTTAAAGACCTACGCAGTCAAGTCTGGATTTCAAGATATTAACTCATAACATATAACAATTTTAAAAATAAATATCAAATAAATTAAATATATAATATAAACAAAATGAATGTAGAGAGGAAATGCAAGTAACATAGCACAAATAGGCATGATATCAATGAGATTGACTCCAATGAGTCATTCCACATTACTTCATAGCTGAAAAACATCATGAAGTCTATGTACATGTAAAGGAAATAACATGAATAGTGGAAAAATACCACCCATCCAACCCTTTGAGACCCCCATTGGTGGCCCTATCCACCCCATCCATCAACTTTATGGTGGAGCCAATATTTCATGGTGGTGGCAATGAGTTTCAAGTTTCCATAACCACATGACAAACCTAGAAATATAAACCATAAACACCAATAATTTACACATAAATCCTAAGTTTTTATGCCATGGATGCAATTTATCACAACCATACATGAACATATATGCCAATAATACTTAGTTTCACTCAACAACCTTAGTTTGAAACATAATCTAAAAACCAAAAAAATTAAAATATCAAACAACATTTTCAACACAGCCTAGTATAATGAAGTAAACTACATTGCTAGAAATTTATATGTAAATCATATTAGGAATATAACTTCAAATTATTAAAGCATTCATATTTCTTAAAATTCACTTTTTTAAAATAAATAACACAAAAAAATAAATACACAACTTACTTTCTTGAAGTATCACATCTAGTTATTCCTCATTTTTCCACACGAGAGATTTATTTCTCTTTTTTAATGATCTCTCACACTATATGTGTGCCTCTATATCTTATGGAAAAAAATATTAATACACATTCAAATATTTCAAATTAATTATAATGTATTGGGTCATGGTGCATAAAAATAGGTAATAACTCCTTTTTCCCCCGCATTCCCCATTTCTTCTAGTAGAACTACAATCTTCTCATTATCAATATCCACCTCAATAGTCTAGATAAGCCATCAAAGCTTTAGTGAATACTAGTGGTGAATAAGTTTCCATAATATTTTTAGTGGTATTTAGGGTTCCTATCGACCTCACATATCTCTCACTCACAACCAAACAATAAAATAATCAACTAAAACCAACTTTGAAACAAATCCATCAACCCAAACCCTAATTTAACCATGAATGCATCATTTTGATGCATGAAATGGCCATGGGTCAAAAAATACATCATTTTTACTTCTCAAATGATAATCAAATAATGTTATTCAATGGAATAAGGTCCATCTAACCAAGACTAGTCATATTATCACCACAAGACAACAAGTAATAAATTCAAACAAACTAAATCCAAAACCTAATGAAAGGTGATAGTTATGAATAAAGAAATACAATGAAAATGACACCACTATAGAAGAAAATAAAATTTCTATCATGCCTATGTATAGCATGAAGCAACACCTATGCAAGTACAGGTATGATCAAAATCATTTACACCTTATGAGTCTAGTTAAAACTAGTTCCAAAAATAATGGCAACCAACTATGATTGACCAAGATGAATTTAAATTATAAAATCAATAAGATTTAATAGATAATTAAATCATAATAATGAATCAAATAAGACTAAAACAAAATTTGATATCTACAGTCAATGCAAGGACCAAACAAATAAAGTGCAGTTAATAATTAAAAACCAATAGACCAACTAAACAAATAGTGGTTATTATTATAGACTTGTGTATCACAATTATTATTATTATTAAAATGTAACTAACTTGACACATGTACAACCATGTCATCCAAATTCCATCAATCAAACCTAGTTTTTGCTAATTCTTACAGTCATAAAAAGAAGATAGTGGTAGTATTTAAACCAATTATAACATATAATGAGCATAATTAAATAATCAATCTGAGATAAACATAAGAAACATATTCATTCTCATAATAATGACTTACTCAACTAAAAAATTAGAGCATCTGAATCATATCCATGATATGATAATCATATAATCAAAAAACATATAAAATGTCATGTAAATGTCAATATCAATAATCCATAGTTTTTAAATGTTTCCAAACTAGGTTGGAGCAAACTTCATGTGTCTCTAAACATGATTTTAATATTTTAGTAAATCATATGACTAAAAGGATATTTGGACACTAATTTTTAATTACACTCATGTGGATATAAGATAAAATTTATGGACCACCCCATATTCCACAATTATGCAAAATTCAATCTAACATAAGTGATCTTGTAAAAGAAGTTATAATTATACCACTAGGTATATGTTCATAAATTTTAGTAATGATGGTTCCTATTTAACAATTTGTATTACTCCAAAGCCACATCCAAATGTTTATGATGCCTCTAATATCACCAATATATCTCTACCAAATGTCACACACACTAATATATTGAAATAGTTAAATTTTGGAAAATAAATCATGGCACCATCTATGCATGTGTATAAACTTATTGATTTCTAGTATTTAATTCTTCATGGTCTGAGATAGGTACATGCAACACCTCTAAGTTTAACTCATATTGTTATAATTTTGACATAGATTTACTCAATCAATAGAATTCAAAGTCACACATGGAATATCAACCATTTTGACTTATATAATGGTTATTTTTTCCCACACACACACATATAAATACATACATACATATATACATACATACATACATACATATATATATATATACATATATATATATATATATCTATATATATATATATACATATATATATCTATATATATATATATATACATACATACATACATATATATATATATATATATATATATATATATATATATATATATATATATATATATATATATATATATATACATACACACACACACACACACACACACACACACACACACACACACACACACACACATATATATATATACATACATACATACATGCATGCATACATATATATATATATATATATATATATGTATGTATATATATGTATGTATATATATATATATACATATATATACACACACACACACACACACACATATATATATACACATACATATATATATAAACATACATATATACATACATACATATATATATATATGTATGTATGTATGTATATATATATATATCTGTGTGTGTGTGTGTGTGTGTGTGTGTGTAAACATTTTTATACATGTAGATAGTAGAAGATATACATCAATACACCTTTTTGAAGAGTATGTCATATATAGAATACACAAAATAATTAAAAAAATTATTTCAATTATATTATTTTATTTATTCATAGTTTTGTTCATATGTTTTCCACATATGCATGTAGCAAATCTAAGTCATCATTTAGAGGTTATTACCCAAACCTTCTAGAATCCAAATCACAATCTCATTCTATAAGTGAACACTAAAATATATTTTATATCCATCGACATAACTTCATGTTTATCTGAATGTGACTCAAAGGATCTTTAGACACTAATTTATGGATGCACTCAAGTGGATATGATACAAAAATTATGAAACACGCATTATTTTATGCTTCTATATGTATAATTTAATCACATTAAATAAGTGAGTACCAAAAGGGATCTAGTATCCATCAACACAACTTCATCTTTATCTAAACATGCCTATAAGAATATAGTAACTCATATGACTACAAGGATATTTGGACATTAATTTTTAGTTACGCTCAAATTTATATGATACAAAACTTATATACCTCACCACATATCCTTTTTCCCTATGCAAAAATCAATCACATTCAACAAGTGAGTATTGGAATCAATTAACATCCATCAGGATAAATTAGTGTCTATCTAAGCATAATTACGATAATCTAGTAAATCATTTGATTGTAAGGATCATTGGACACTAATATAAAGGCTCACACATACAAAATTGAAATACCTCACTACATTTCACACTTGCCTATGTATAAGTCAATCACATTCAACAAATGAGTATTGAAATCAATCTAGTATCCATTGGCATAATTATATATCTATCTAAAAGTATAACATTGATGTATAATATTTTCCAATGTATGTAGACATTAATTATTCAATTATAGTGTTTATTATGCTTTGTTACCCCAAATAGGAATACTTTACCCAAAATTAATAACAATATATGTGGACTTTCTCTATTTCAACAACTCCAAAGTTAGAAACTTCACCACATACATCACTTTTCATTGTTTTTAACTCATAATGACCTCAGTATTTTTAATTTCAAAAAACCTACACATATAAAATTTTGAGTGTAGATTCTCTTTTTAATTTTTCTAAAAAAATATAATTTATTTATTGTTATTTTTCATATGGTTTTTTTAATGTAAACAAATTTATATAAAGTGAGTAGAGCTCAAAAAAACATAAAATGAGCCAATACATAAATTTCCTCGGGATTTATTTGACATATATAATTTAATTTTAAAATAACTAAATTGATATTGTTTAAAAAATAATAATCAATATTTTTAAATGAAATTTTTATTTATTATTCCCTAAAATTTAGACAAATGTGTATAAGATAATTCTTTTTATGTGTATTTGAATTGAACATTTGTTACATCAATGAAATAGGCACATTGAAATGAAGTGAATGTTTTTTTTAATCCTTATGTATTTTGGTATTACATATTATATTTTTATAATAACATATTTTGAGATTTATTTATCTTTGATTGATTATGTGTCAAATACCTTTATAAATTATTTGGTAAAAAAACTTAAAATTTATCATTGTCATCATTCAATTTAAACTTTTAGGTTGTATCACTCGTTATAAATTATATAAATAAAAATTAATTATTACTTTTATGTCAATGTTGATTTTTTAGAAGTGTCTAAGATAGCTTAAACTTATTTATATAGGCATTTGAAATAATATAAATTAATATAATTATAATTATAATTATAATTATGGTGATTATAATTATATAGCATATATGCATCCATATTATGGTGATTATATTTTTATATTTTATATATGTTCTCATCATTGTAACTAAATTTTAAAGGTGTTCTTATAATTATGTTGATGTAAACTAATTTAATTTAAAAAAATTTGTGATATTTATCTATATGTTTTTTATTGATTTAATATATTTTTAACTTTTTATTTTTAAAATTCTTAAAAGGTTATAAAATTGAAATTCACTTGAATATTTGTGATAATTAAATTTTGTAAGAGGTTGCATCAAAAAACATAGTGTCATAAGAAAGGGAACCTCATATTAAAATTAGGGGAAAGAATGACTCATTTTGACAAGTTGAGGTTGGAAAACAATAGGAGAATTAAAACTACATTTTTAAAGATTGAAACTAATATTATTTTCTGATTTTTCAAGAGTTTTGTTATATTCCCTCAAATTCATAAGCATTTGATTGATTCTTTTATATAAAATGAGAGGTTAAAAAAATGTGTAGGATGAAAAATAAAAGGGAAAAGGAAAAACAATAAGAACATATCAACAAATATGAATATTGATTAGTATGATCAAAACTTCAGAAGGGGATTGTAGAAGAAGAGGAATGATTGACATTTTTTTTGTTTTGTTTTAGTTTATTTTAAATAAAATATTATTTATAATACATTTTTGCCTTTTTTTTGTAATATACAATAATGTAGCAATTTCATGTGTTAATTTGGGTAATACATTCTAGCAAACCCAAATTCTAATAAACTATGATTTCAAAAATGTAAATCCCCAGCATGCTATTATTTTTTCATGTTTTAGTTTATTTTACCATCATTTTTATTACTTTTTCCAATATGGCATTATCAAATTGGAGAGATTCGATTCTGTATCTCAATGCTTGAAAAATGATTAGATGAGTTTTCAAATCATGTAACCTCAAAAGTACAAAGCATATGAAAGACATTGATATTGATTACGACCTTATTTCTCCACCAAAAAATAAATTTAAACCATCACAACCCTTTATCATTCATATATAGTACCACATATACCCAAAAGGGAGCAAAAAAGTACTTATATGTTATTAGGTACATTGCCAATCATAAGAAGTTAATCCATGTATATTAGGTAAATTTTCCTCAAGAGAAAAAAGATGTTTTATATTCTAAAATAATATTATACACACCTAAAAGTGGCCCTTAAATATTTATTAGTTACTAAATTGTGTGTTTTGTACTTGTCAATTATTAATCAAAAAATTTATTGGCAGTTTTGTGAGTTTTTATTGTGTCTCCTCTTCTCTCTCCCCATCTCCTTTTCTCATTATATTTCTAAGTGGTTCAAAATATCTATTTTAGAGTGTTTGTACACTCCTATTATGTGTCTATAGCATCTATACACTCCTAGTGTATCTAGAATATATGTACACTCCTAGGTATTTTTAAAGAACCTTTTAGTTAAGGTGCACCGCTCCCTTTTATCTTTTATTTTTTTATTTTTGGATTTTTTTTTTTTTAATTAACATACCAATAAGGGTCCTAATTTTAATTTTAGATGTTTACAAATGTCATTATATTTAACAAATTTGTATACTTTTGTATGGTTTAAGATGCACTTGTATTACCTATTATAATTTATGGATAAGCATTGTTTATATACAAAC
This sequence comes from Torreya grandis, assembly GCA_037957365.1. Lineage (NCBI taxonomy): Eukaryota > Viridiplantae > Streptophyta > Pinopsida > Cupressales > Taxaceae > Torreya > Torreya grandis. The sequence continues at coordinate 6,393,082 of JARHVA010000250.1, read as the reverse complement.
TCATCCATATATTTATTTAATAATTAAATAAGGGATTGAATGGGACTATGCACATCTCATATATAATTAGGTGGGTCTTAGTGCCCAAATTTCCAATCATACAATATGCTAGTAAGCTATCATACTATCACATCACATCATCAAATAGAATTTAGATGTCCCCAACTATAGGTCACCTGATTGCTAGTGGGTTTTGAACCTAGGCTATTCCAATATGAATGTATCCACTTAAATATTAAAATATAGCTGAGGGGATTCAAGGGACTCCATAATTTATTATTAGTGAATATTATTAGTTAATTGTTTACTTAATTAAACTCTACTAATATTAAGTCTTAGAAGGAAAAATACTGGTGGGAAAAACATAGCAGATAATAAAGGGGAAATGAGGAAAGCATGGGAAGAATAGGAGTAAGAAGTATTATGAGCTTCAATAGGAAATGCAGGAGGATTTAGATTGGATGCTTGGTGGAAATAAGGAGGATGATTGGATCCCTAATCCTAAGGATTTTTCAATTGAGAATTCTTCTTTTGAAAACTACTCATCCCCCAATCATTCAGATGCTTCTCAATAGGATACTCCATTGGGTCTTCCCCCGGATGAGGCTCTGGCTGAGGTGGAAGTTTTATCTAATTAGTCAGACTCAAACCTTTGCTCTACGATGTTGATTGGTCCTAATAGATAACTATTGGTGGAGGATGATTTGGTTCAAGAGACTATCACATCCCTCAATGATTATGGCATTATTAATAGGGATTGTGTTGTAGGAAAATGGCCTTCCTACTTAGAAGTTCAACATTGGGTTTCAAAATCTTGGGGTAGGAATCTTAAACTAAAATTTTTACCAAATGGTTATTTCCTTTCTATATGCCCTAATGGAATTTTTAGAAGCATTATTTTACAGAGTGATGATTGGTCGATGAATGGGTTTGGTGTGGATATTTAGGCTTGGCATCCACATTTTAATCCCCTTCTAAAAATATCATGCAAAACACCAATATTGATCATGTTATATGCTCTCCCTCTAGAGTGCTATGGGGATGCTTGTCTTCATGCTTTTGGTAACCTAATAGGGAGTTCATCTTTGTGGACCCTACTTCATAGGAATTAACACTGGCTACTTTTGCCAAAATTTGTGTGAAAATTTATTTGGAATTGGTTATCCCTGAAGTAATCATCATTAAATCTTATGTTAGGTAATGTATCCAGTTTATTGATTTAGAGAGGATCCCATTTGGGTGTTATGGCTACCATATGACAGGACACATTAAGAAGGATTACCCTCTTTTGAAACCTCATCTTGGCTTGAGGAAAGCTTTCATTCCCAAATTTGTTTGGATATCCAAGAAATGTCCTCCTTTTGAGCATTTTCTCAAAAGGAATGATGGTTTTTGGTTTAGAAACAACCCTACCTTTCCACCTGTAACTAATCATTTGATTCTTGACTAGCCTTACATCATTTATTTGAAGCCTTATTCTCTCCAAAATTTGGTAGAATCTAATGAAAAATTAGTAAACCAATCTGAAATTTTGTTGAACACTCTTTCTTCAGCTAATTCTTCTTTAGCATAGGTTATTGAGGTAGGTTTTCATAGTAGGGAAAAGATCATAGATACTAAGGCTATTGAGGATAAAATACATATTATGAAAAAGATCATTTATACTAATGTTAAGATCATAGAGATTTTGACTAACTTTTAAAACATTTTGGAGGAAACAGGGGATGAAAGGTTTGAAGCTCTAGACCAAGAGTCCATTATTCCTAAAATTTATGATGAAGACCTCATCAATTACTTTGAGAGTGATTATAACATTGATATTGGATCCAAGGATATCCTTACAATATCATAGTCAACATTTCCTTAAAAAGCCTAATTTTGGAAAAAATGTAGAAGAGGTCGTAAGTCAAAGTTGGAAAAATTATCAAAATAGGGTATGTTGGAATATCAACATCCAATTACCACATTTTTTGCTTTTGAAATGTGAGGGGTGGAAATCCCCTCACAAGATACATGAAACTCATAACATAAAATGTTAGGGTATTTCATGACCCTAACAAAAGATGCTTGATCAAGCATCAACTCCTATCTTTGTAGCATGATGTTATCTTTCTATAGGAAACTAAATTATCTTCTAAGGTGGCATATTATATTTGCTTACAAGAATGGAAAGAGTGGAAAGGTTGGTTTTTTGATGTTTTTGGTGCATCAAATGGTCTAGATATGCTTTATAATACATACATAGTTTAAGTAACCCCCTGTGATTAAGGAGTCAATTGGCAATGGAGATTAATTAAGAACCTTTCCTATAATATTTATTTTAATTTTTTCAATGTTTATGGACCTAACAAGGTGGAGGCAAAAATAAAATGTTGGGAGGATTTAAGTTACATTTTGGATTCAAATCCCAACTCAAAATTTGTAATGGGAGGCAATTTCAATGCAATTCTAAGTTTGACTGATAAGCAAGGTGGTTTGAGGAGACCGCTATGGTCCCAACTATATTTTTCTTCCTTTGTTGTTGATAAAGTTTTAATTGATGTAATCCCAAAAAATGGCTTGTTCTCTTGAACTAAAAGAAGGAAAGGATTTAGCAACATAGTAGAAAGGCTTGATCATTTTCTTATCAATCAAGATTGGCTGAGCTCTAATTGGATTTTTGAAAGTTGCATTCTTCCTTTATCTAGATCTTATCATGATCTAGTAGAATAGGTTATTGTTGAATATTAGGTTACCCCTTTTTCCCCTTTCAATTTTAAATTGATGTGGCTTAGAGATCCTACTATTTTTGAATTAGTTAATTATTGGTGGAATGTATTGCCCTTTATAAATGGAATTATCTTCATGTTTTTGCTAAAAAGTTGTCCTTCATCAAGAACTACTATAAACACTAGAATGTTTCTCATTTCAAAAATAAATTTGAAGAATACAAGAGAGTGAAAGAAAAAATTCAAGATCTTAATGAGTTTTTCTTAAACTTTAGCATGGATTCTAATCTTTTTTTGAAGGAGCACTCACTCTTATCTAAGCTTGAGGAGTTACAGTAGCATGAAGAAATCTATTACAAGTAGAAATCAAGAGAAAGTGGGCTTAAATAGGGCGATCTAAACATGAAATTGTTTCAAAACTTCACTCAGGCTAAACGAAGTCATACTTGTATTTCCAAGATTCATAATAGTGAGGGACATGATCTAGAACTTTTTTCAAAAATTAAGGGGGATTTTGTGAGGTTTTTTTTTAATCTTATTACTTGTGAAAATCCTTTTGTTCTTCATTCTCAAGATAATTTTCTCTATGTTATCTTGAAGTTAGTTACTAGGAAGTAAAATGATCTTCTCATGGCTCCCTTCTCAGTGGATGAAATTAGAAAGGTTATTTTTTTTATGAAGCATGACAGAGATCTTGGGCCTACTAATTTTTTGATTACCTTTTATCAAGAATTTTGGCCTATAATTGGTCATTAGGTGACTAAGGTGGTAGATTTTTCCAAGTAAAATAATAAATTTAGTGCAAACATCAATTGAAATTTTATTTCTTTGATCCCCAAAGATGCTAATCAAACTACCTTTAGTGACTTCCATCTTATTCCCCTTTGTAATACCATTTACAAAATTATCACTAAGGCCATCACATTCAGACTGAAGACCTTCATCTCTCATCTCATTTATTTTGAGCAAGGTGGTTTCATTCCTGGTTAGTACATTCAGGATGGGATCATTGTGGTACATGAACTTCTTCATTATCTCACCCATAATAGGTAGAAAGGCATGCTTATCAAGCTTCACATCAGCAAAGCTTTTGACAAGGTAAATTGGAGATTCCTCATGAAAATCCTATCTAGTTTTATCTTTGATAAGGGTTGGTACAATTGGAGCTTTAGTTGTATTTCAACCCCAAAATTTTCCATTCTCTGTAATGGTGGCACAATTAGTTTTTTTGAAGCTACACATGGTATCAGACAAGGTGATCCACTATCCCATTTTATTTACATTCTCATGGCTGAAGCTTTGAGTATATCATTTCATGTATCCAAAAAGTAAGTTTTGATAAAATGGATTTGTGTTACAGATGGCATTGATAACCTCACTCATTAGTAGTTTATTGATGACACTTTATTTTTTGGTGAAGCATCCATCATAGACATCAACTCTTTTATAGGAATTATTGATGACTATGCCATTACCTCTGGTCAAGAGGTGAATGACCATAAATCTCCACTTTTTTATGTTAATGTGTCTTCCTACCAACAACCCCAATTAGCTCATACTCTCAATTTTAAAATTGAAAAGCACCCAACCAAGTACCTAGGTTTTCCTCTTTTTTTTGTCTTGGGAAAATCTAATTTGTGGGATTCTTTATTAGGATCTCTTAGAGATAGATTGAATTATTAGAAAGGGAAATGCCTTTCCTTCGTGGATAGATTGACAGTCATTAATTATATCCTTTTATCTATCCCTATTTTTATTATATGTTCTTAGGCCCCCTTCCAATATTTTAAAGAGCATTGATCAGATTTATAGAGCCTTTTTGTGGCAAGGTACTTAGGATAAAAATATAGTCCACCTGGTAAGCTGGGAGAAGGTTTATAGATCAAAAAAAGTGGGTTGGGTAAGCATTAAAAGAACTAATTTTTTAAAATCTAGCCTTGGGTGCCAAACTCATTTAGGGGGTTTCTCTAATCCCAATTCTCTTTATAACAAAATTTTATTGTATGAATATCTAGGTTATGAAGACCCCTCTTCAATCATTACCTTAGAATTACCCCCATCTTGCTCACATATTTAGAATTGTATGCCTCAGTATAAGCCCTTAATATTAAATCATGTCTCTTGGAGTGTTAACAATGGTAGGAGAGATGATTTTTGAGAGGACTCTTGGAATGGTCACAAACCTCTCAGAGAATGTAGGGATCTTGATGATGTTCATCTATATCTCACTAGGGGTTGGGGCTCCAAGGTTATAGATTATCTAGTTTTAGAGAATCTTAGTTTGAGGGCCCTTGGTAAGTGTAAATATTTTGATAATGCTCCCTTCCATGCAGTTTAAAAGGTTTTGCTCTCTTCCATTTTGAAGATATGAAATGTGTTTATGAACTCTAAGGATGACATGACTTGTTGGATTGGCATGGTTTTGGAAGACTATGTGGTCAATTTGAGGTATAAACTATCAATTTATGAAATTAAGAGTTACGCAAGGACTAATATTCTTTGCTATAAAAAAAAGTCTATCAAAGGTTTGTGCTTTCACTTGGTTAGATTCATAGAATATGAATTCTTACACATAAGTGCTTGAAGAGGATGGGTTGGATTGGTCCTTACAAGTGTTGTCATTGTGGCTAGGAGGAATCTATATATCATCTTCTCTTATTGTGTCCTTTTTCTTTAGCATGATAGAATTAGTTATGTAAGAAAATTAATTAGAGTTGGGCTATAAATCTAGTACTTTCTAATGTCTTCTTGTCTTGGTTCATTGGGCACAATGGAGACTTTTTTGGAGCTATTTATGTTGTCTACCCTACTATTCTCATCTAGTCAATTTGGAAAGAGAGGAATAATTGGATCTTCGATGATATTTCCACCCCTATATATTTCCTCCTATCACATATTGAAATTTATATTTAATAAGTTATTTCTTCTCATCTCGAAAGCCAAGCATCCTACCTATCTTCCTAAGATATGTTTATTCACCCTAATTATATGTTGGTCAAGATCCCTCCCTATAATAGAGATTCTATTTCTAATCACACATCTTTGAGGCATTTGGGTGCTTTTTGGACTCCTCCTATGCCTAGGGTTTTCAAATTAAAATTTGATGGGGTAGCTCATGGGAATCCTGGTGCATTGGTGGCTGGCTACTATATTAAATATTACATGGGTTCATTAATTCATGATTTATCTACCAGATTGTTGGATGGCACCAAAAATGAAGCCAAAGCCCAAGCTATGGTTTTGGGTCTTGGGCTTGCTTGTTTGTGTGACATTAGGAATTTAATCATCGAGGGTGACTCCATGTTTATAGTGAAATCCATCAAAAAATTTCATTCCAATTATTTGCAAATTAACAACATTTTAGATACTATTTGGTCATTATTGGGATTTAGAGAACTGGTCTACTCATTAATATTTCCATGAAGCCAATAAACAAGTAAACTTTCTCATTAATTAGGGTGTAGATCAAGTAGAGGAGAAAATCATGGATAATGTGATTACAAGATGGCCAAGCTTCAAAAATTTTGATCATTTTAATTTCACTTGATGGCAAAGATTTGGATTGTTCTCCATGACATCTATGGGCACTCCTCTTTTGACTACTCTATTTAGATTTTTTTTATCTCTATGAATGGATATAAATGAGGCCTCTTAGGTTTATTTTAGATCTAGGCTTGGGGCTTTAGTTGAATTACAATTTGGTTGGTTAGTTTTTTACTGATGGTAGAGTTGTTCTTCAAAAAATGTAGGCACATTCTTGTTAGTATTCTCATTGTTGCTCCCTATTTTTGCTACTCCCCTTATTTTTGGTGTGGTTGATGTGTGACCAGAGTGTGATCGAGCTTGATCCAAGCCTACTAACATATGGGGTTTATAATTGTTTATTTTCATTTGTTCTTTGTTGAACTTTTTAGCTCTCAACTGGGATTCTCCTCCAGTTTTCTTTTTCTTCTTGGCACTTTGTTGCATTTCTTGATTGGTTGCTTGGTTGCTTCTATGTTATCTTGGGAATATCTCAATTTTTTCTTGCTTTGTGTCACTTTTGGCTAAGTTCCCTTTATTCCCTAATATATCTAAAATAATAATAAGTCTTATTTTGAGAAGACTAGTTATGCAAGTAAACTACTCTCTAAAATACCTAACCGTAACCTTATATATTATTTATATAAGAGAATAAAAGATTTTTATGAAAGGTTTATTAGTGGATGAGAGAGTTACTTTTGTAATTCTAACATTTTTTTCTAGAGGTATTAACCAAAATTGATAGGACTTTCTCCCTAGATAAAATCCACGTCTATCATTCTTTTTTTTTAGTGGCTAATTTTATGCATGTATGTGGGTGAAATTCGTAAGTTAATTTCACATATCCTAGTCATTTAACCTTTTAGGGTTTAACTATATAAATCCTATGTTTAGATTAAAGGGTTGAGATGTCTAAATCAGTTAAATAATATGCAATAATTAAGCATTGATTTGTTATGAATTTTGACCTTCTTTGAATTTTTAAAAATAGTAATAAATAAGATTAAATACAAATTTATCTGGAAAGTGACTATTGCAGATGATCTGGGTTCTAAAAACTAAGTTCTGGATAGTTCTAAGTGTCATCAAAAATATTTTGGGATCTATTTTCTCATTAGATAGTAGCACCCCACCTGGATAGTAGTGTCATGTTGTTTTAGTGTCCTCAAAGTGGCACTAGTGTCCTCTTTGTAGGACTATTCCTATCTTATGGGATTCCTTGTTCTTGTGTTTTTAGGTCTTATTCTTACACACACTAAATTTGGAACTCTGTGTTATGCCTAGAAAACTTGATTTAGTGTACAACCCTAATCCTCTTTGAAAGTATGGCATGATCAATAATTATGTGTTCATTAATAGGATAAGATAGATATCCTCAACACCCTATTGTGAAGAGATTTTCCTACATACCAATACACCAAAGAGGGATCAACCCAATGTAGTTCTCCCACCTAGTGCTTGTTGCAAGTGTAAGTGAATGCCAAAATGAGAGTGGACTTGGATGCTTTGAATGTGATTAAGCTTTAAAATATTTGAAATCTAAGTTTAGGTCTATTGTAGATGGTAGTATATATAAGTAGGGAAGAAGAGGGATCAAATACCTTAATTTTTCTATACTTATCTTTTATTTGAATAGGCTTTTACATCTATTTTCCATTTATTTAATAGAGTCAAATAGTCTTATATTTATAGAGATATGTAGCTTATGAAGATAATAAAATGTGCTTAGGTTGACCTTAGGAGGGGAACACATTTGAAAACTTATTTGTTTGGGAGAGTTAGGGATAAGGATAGAAGCATCAAGTTAGGGACACTAGCACCATGTGGTTGTAGTGTCCCAAATATGGTGATAATGTCCACCTACTAAATTATTGGGAAAAATGGGTTGGGATCTAAGAAATTTTTCCTAGGACTATGTTTTGAGATGACTGTAGGTGTATGTGGTTTACATAATGACTAAAAAATTGGGATAAAGGATCTAGGATAGGTCTAGGGATAAGATATGGATAGGCTAACTCAAGTGAAACTCTAGCATCCAAATACCACTTTTAGGTGATCACATTCCCCCCCCCTTTATGTTATGAATTCAACCAATCAAAATGACTAGTATAAAGGAAAAAGAAGTGTGCATGGACTTACTTTGGAAGTGAAGCCTATGTAGTTGAGTTTGAGTATGTGAAACTAGGTCTATGTATGTGAAACATGATCCAAAATAATGACCTACAATGAAACATGCAAAATTCAGTCCTTACTTAAGAGATGATTGAAAGTAAAATCTTATGCTAAAATAAATTAACTAAATAAAGCTAAATAAAGAGATAGGAAAGGAATGAATACACCTCATGGGGTACATAAACTAATGCATGAACTTGGTGAAAACTTGCATGTGTGAGTGTACATAGTGATCATATCATTGAATATCTTAGACTGAGTTGATGGCTTGTTCAATCCTCATATGGGTGGCTCAAGAACTCAATCTAGTTTTTAATTCATCATTTCTCACCCCTTCTCAGTGGATCCTAATCTATGAAAAGCTTGGATAAGACTATAAGTGTGTTTAACCCTCTCATGTGGGTGGATTCCTAACTCAAATAAACCCTAACTCCATCATTACCCACCCGTGTGAAGTAGATGCATCTATAAATAAACTTTACAAAGTGATAAAAGGATCTATTTGAGTAAATCTAACTATGTATATTGGCTCTATAGACACTCAAGTATATTTGGCAGCTCTGAGCCACTTGGGAATGCTAACCACTATAAATAGAGTAAGGCATGAATATGGTGAGAACATGGAATGTGATAGCAAGTGTATATAGCATAGATAATGACATGGAGTTTTCCATTCCATCTGATTAACATGTGTGTAGTTGAGTATATGGAAACTATGTGTCATCCACATGCCCCTAATCTAATATCTGAGTATACTAAATCTAAACTAAACATGTAATAACTAAATCTATGTAAATGAACTAAATGTGCAAGTGATCATGTCATGCATGATGTCCCTAAATCTAATAAAATGGTATGAATTTGAGCTAAAATGAGTGTATCTAAGAAAAATTTGAACATAAATGCAATATATATGACTATATCTATACAAATCTATATTTTACCTAGTGTACTAGTCTAGCTAATCTAGACTGCCCTAAAGTTGGGGCTACTAGATAGTAGCACCTTGTAGTGGATAGTAACACCCTATGGAAATAGTGTCCCAATCTGGGTGATAATGTACACCTGATCTAAAATCTAGATGATTTGAACTAACTTTTGAGACTCTATTTTTTTATGTGTCTTCCCTATGTTTGTTTTATAAAATTGAGCCTATATGCTAAAATCTATCTATGAATAGTAAAGTAGGAGCCTAATATCTATGATAAACCCCTATGAATGCCCCCTCTTTTGAAGTTAGTTGTGAAACCTATATAATAACTTTCTTAAAAATAATTAGCTCTGAAAAATGTGTTAGCTAAAGCATGTGCATGATATTCCAATACAATATACAAACATAACATCAAAATGCAAATGAATCTGAACATAAGTAGGTAATGTAAGTTGTATGTTGTAATTTAGCATTGCACAAGGTTGCACTATATATGTAATCAATGTGTATAGTATAAAACCTAAGTAACTAATATTTTCACTTGGATTTTCACCCTTTGAGGAGATGCAAAGCTCTCCTCATCCAATGGGCACAATGGAATCACCTCTAGGCTTGTGGGTAGCCTAAGGAATGAGGTGAGTCTCTAGATAGGGCTAGCTCCTTTGATGTACCACTTAGGATTGAACCTAAAACTAAATTTGGGGTGAAAAGGGATAGATATAATTGAAATTAAATATAAAATAAGGAGGTGATACACCAAATCAATTTTATGACTTCTAACCAATTGCATTCTACACTTGAGACCAAGAAACAAACTAAACATACACTCTTTCAATCTTCCTCTTATCACATCAATGTTGCATTGTGAGGTCATTGATGAATGTATAAATCTAATAGGACTAGATAAGAGGCCTTGAATGTAAATAATTAAAATATTAACTCACTCAACATTTCACATCTCCTAAATCAATTCACATGCCTTATAAGAAGAATTTTTCCAACTACAAACAAGGTGAAAGAATGAGACCACATGCTAGAAATCCATAGTCTTCACTAAACAAGATTCATCATTCAAGTGGAAAACACTTATTAAAAATCATGAAGAGGTAACATTTAGTCATTTTATTTATCAAAATTTATATAAATGAGTAGGTTTTCACAATACTCATGTGGAGCATCCCCTACAATGCTAAAATGGCTAACTCTTATAGAGTTTGAGAGAGAAAGAGAGAGAAGATAAGTCTAAGGGTCAAAAGGAAAATTTTAAATGTTATAAAATTATTTATCCATGCATGAGAATAAGTTATGGGTCAAACCATGCAAGCTCAAGACCTATTAGTGTCAATCCAAGTCATCAACTTCAAAAAAAGTGGTAAAAGAACTCCTCAAGTGGCTCAAAAAACTACCTTCATGATTGGAAATATTTTAAAAACTTATAAATAATGATTATAATTTAAAATTATTTTAATTTAAGTTTATACTCTTATGCATGCCTCTCCATGCATTGGTTTCATGCCTAGTCGTCTAGAAACCTCTAAAAGTGAGCCATTATCATCTATTGTCCAAAACAATTCCCCTTCATGTACCCTGCACACTTGGCCTCCAAAATTCCTTAATTTATCCATGAAAACATATGTTATGGATTTAATTACAAGTTTAAATGTCATTTATGGCCTTAAAATCATCAGGGAAACCTTAAATTCATCTCATTTAAAGTTTTCTACCTTATTCACTAGCTTGTCCAATATACCATATTTGACTGGCTGAGTTGAAACACCTAGTTAGGGAAATTATAAGTTTTTTCATGGAATTAAATTATTATTTGGAGCTACCTCAATTCTTAATCTTCCATCCAATATTATTTTCATCTCTTAACTCTTCTTATAGCCTACACAACATAAAAAATAGTCAAAAATAGCATGTTTATGCCCCCATCCATACAAGTCTATATAAATAGATGGAATTTTAGGTATCATAACTAAGTATTATACAATTAAAAATATCTATTATGGGAAAATTATTCCATTTTAGTGCATCTCCAACTCCATTTTCCCAATCGGGTCCTGGCTAAGGGTTTAGTCGGGTTTTAGGCCTATTTTCACTTTTAAGGTTGGTTCATAAAATTTGGACATCCAACCTGAAAAAAAAAATTACTAGTTTGGCCTTAAATACCCTTTATAACATCCAATAACTCCTTTATCTCCCATGATGATCCTTATAAAAGATATGAGCTTTAGAACTTCTCCTATTGAGTTTGTTTTCACTATTTTGCATAAGTCTGAGTAGTTTTGGGCTCAAAAAGGATCTCTTGATGTTTTCACTTCACTAAAAAATATTTTAAACCTCTATTTTTATCCCATTAACATGTCTTAATATGATATAAATCATATTTCATGATGAAAGTGTGGTTGACTCCTCATTATCTCTTATGTTTAACCCTTGCTTATTGGGTTTGACTGCACCATAGATTTTGGAATTATCTTTGATGGATTCCTTTACCTCCTAATAGCTAATACACATATTTTTTTACCCAATATACATGTTCCAATATCCTAAAAATACCATTTCTAAGTGGAAATGACAAAGATTCTCATTTAGACCTTTAGGCCTATTTTTTGCTTATTAGGTTTGCCTAAAAACTTTATCGTATAGAGAATTTTGGTTAGTATCTATACCTATATACTAGGTTATTTATGTTTTTATAGGTGAATTAAAACTTTAAAAACCATATTGAAAGTTTTATTTATCTTTTGGTCCACTATTTCACTTATTTCTCCGAGACTGCCAAGGTTTGAGCATGGGGAAAGTGCCCCCTCTCTGAGACAAAATAGGGGACACTTCCCCTATTTATTCATAAAAAATAGGTATTTTAGAGGTTTATCCAAGTTTAAATTATTAATTTTACTAAAATTAATCTCATATTCATCTCATATGACCCTCCAAACCTTCAAATTTCAAATTGGTTCTTCCATATGCAAATTGTGCAGGGTTTTAGATAATGGATTGTGTTTGCTTATTATAGCCCTTCTCCGTACATTTTTATAATTGTATGATAGTTCAAAGAGGAAATTATAGTTATTAAATGATTTTATGTCTTGTTTACCATTCCAAACTCCATGCTGTCCTTTATTCATTTACCTAATCAAGACTGAGCATGACCTAACCCTGACTGTGATTGTATTAACTTCCATAGTCACACCTATAGGTGTATATTAAATTATTTAAGCCTAATAATAGTGTAAAAAGACTCTATTTTAAATAATATAAGGTGATACATATATCATAAAAAATTTCCATCATGCTTATGCCCTTTGATGCACTTTACCTTCAAATATGAGCTTACCCCTGTTGACTGAGACAACCTTATTTTAACTCATGCCTGTAGATCTCATTGATTCTATCAACTTGATCATGGTGACCATGAACTATTTTATACATTATATGAGGTCATACATTATTTATTTCATTTAAATTCACCTACATGCCTCATTTTAACTCAAAATAGTGCCTTTCAACTTGATTGAGACACTTTTCTTTTTAGAACCCTGATGTAGGTGAGATAGAGTCTCAAAGGGGTTGATTAGGATGATCTGATGAGGAAAAAGGTATATCATATTCATTTTGAAGTACATATAATTTATATCATCTCAAAATCACCTTGAAAATTGTAATCACCACACAAAACATGTCTAAATCATTTGTTTCATCACACTACTTGTCTAACTCCTGTAGGTGTCATTCCCATGCCTGAGGGTACCTATAGGTGGTCTAAGAGATGTACACTACTTTGAGTTAGTCTTATCTTGATGTATTTTATTTCATTTTTCCTCACTATTCTATTATATACATCCCATTCATGAGGTTTCATTCAATATTACTTGTTTAGGTAACAAAAGGCCATCTAATCTTACAGGCCTATAGATAACATTACAATAATTCAATATGTTCGAAAGTAACTTTGAGGGTTTTCAAAACTATCTTCTACTAGACATTCCTCCTTCAAACTTGGCATGATCCCTATCCATACCAAATTATTTAATATTCATCTATCTAGTCACTCTGAAATCCTTGGGAAACATGTCATGGAAGGTTCACAAAAAACCCCTGACCTTTGTTTTGTTCTTTTAGGGATTAAAGCCCTAAAACTTAATCGCTGACCTTTAAATAGAATTTCATGCTTCTTTTTTAATTTTAGTAGATTTATATGGGTCTATCAAGGTCTAAAAATCATATTAATAGATTAATAAGGTCTCCATTTTGTACCTTAACTCTCCTATATGTCAATTTGGATCCTTGTTAACACATGTAGGTGATTATTTGCATGTCTACAGGTAGTACTAAGTAGAAAACATGACTTATGAGATTAAAATGAATATTGATCTCTTTAAATGATTTAAAATATATTATTTCATTACCAATACCTTTTTCAGCTTAAAAACTCCCTTTTAAATGTGATTGACCTTCATGAGCTAGTTGTACATGTCCATTAATGGTAGTAGACTGTGAGGAAGGCAGTGGACAGAATTTAAACAAGATATGTTGATGAATGGTTCCATGAACCTACATAATCTCATTATCCATCCCTAAAATACATTTTTTATAGTAATTATATGTTGATACCAGCTCCAAAATATCCATTTCAATATGAAATCCCTTTACAACCAAAACTACAGGGCAAGCAATGATCTAATGATTGTTTGTGTGACATGTGAGTTTGTAAACCATAGAATTACCTTAGAGATTAAATATTAAAATTTAATGTGTAATAAATAACAATTTTAAAACATTTAAATGAACTTAGCAGAACCTTATTAATTCATGGAGAAGCATAAAGTTCCTCAAAATGGTGAAAATTACCCATTACACCTAGAAAAAACTAGTCTACAAATTTGAGGATATTGGCCCATAAAAAAAACTCCAAATGTGAAACCAATAATATAAAACATTATATTACATATCCAAAATAATCTTTAAACAATCTTAGTAAGTGATTTGTATGAAATTTCCCAAACAAGACCAAAACTTGAAGAGCACATAGATTGATAGGTAGTTATGGAAGCCCAACTTGTTAGCAATGGTTCATAAATTTGGGACCAAAATTCCATAAAATACTTATATATAAATTAATTTATATGATTTTATAATATTAACCTTAGATCATTTTTCCTAAAACTCCATGAGCTGTTCATACCAAAGTATAAACCTTTAAGTCACTTCTCTATGCCTAGACGGTGAAAAGAGATATGAATGGTTTTGAAAAATAAAATACATATAAAAAAAAAAAAACATGGATATTAGTTAATATAAGGTAATTAGTCACATTTACACTTGTTTCAAGTGTCACACTTCCTAAAGAGGTTGTACAAGTGCCCAATTCTTTTATTTCTTTAAGAAAACTGACTTTTCTTCTAATGAACCTGAAACTTTTAGTTTTGTAAATTATTTAAGACCTTTACTGACATATGGGTCATTACATATCCCATTGACACTTGTACATTTCCTAATAACCCTATACAAAGCATCAAATGCACCTCTTTGACCCCTCAAATGACCCAAAAATGATATAAAGACATAAAACCTGCTTTACCAAAGCTAATATAACATTAGTTGACATCAATTAACCTATAAAACACCTAATTAAAATATATTCAAGCCCCTTATATACCTAAAAAGTCAATTTTTTACTAGGGGTATCTTAATTTGACTTAAAAGTCAAATTTGGTCAACAAATTGGTGACTCATAGGGGTAGTATACCTATTATACTAATTAGACCAGTAGCTTTATTAGTCCATTAGGCTTATGGTGTCATCTAAGGACTAAGACAAATAATAAAACATTGACCATTGACCACAAACCTTTGATCAAGATAAGACATTAAGACTACCTCAACCACACAAAACAAAGGACCCACACAACAAAAAAAACAAACACACACATGTGCTTAAGGAACTTAGGGGAATTGGGAAATGACCTATTGTGAAAAAATAGATACTAAACATACCTCCTTTCCTATATCAAAAGTAAAAAAATTTAAATCATCTTCATGATGAGATGAAACATAGTGCCAACCATGATTCTCCTTAGGTTAAATACTTTGTGGATCAAACCTCTTCCTTGGCACTTCACTTGATCCAATCTCAAGTATATCATCCTTAAACAAGTCTCTAATGTATATATACTCCTCTTAAACATGTTCACACACTTCATGTTACTACCCACTCTTCATTTCATAGTCAACTTGTATCTCCTTAGTAGGCATGTCTCCAAGAAGATTGATTTCTTGTTCCTTAGAAGATTGAGGCCAATAAGAGCTTATCCCATCCTTCAAGAGCTGATGTGTTTATCCCAAATGATTGAAAAAATGATATCCCATCTTGATGATTTCAAACATGTCACCATCAAATGCATATGTTTCTTGAAAGGATAGATTTGAAAGAATGCTTTTCCTTTGCATACTTATTTAAGTACTAATGTTGTCTTCTCCATCTTTGATCATATCATAGCCTCCTTGAATAGGAGTATAACCTACAACAATAGCTTCAAAAAATTCATCTAAAGACTAATTAATAACTTGTCCTAGCTTATCCATGGTATCTTGAAAAGTGATGAAAGAGTTTATGATCATTTCTTCCTCTTTGGAAAAGGGAAGACATCCTTCCTTATCAACCCAATCTGAAATCCCCACACAAGAAATCACCTCTTCTTCATCTTTGATCAAATCATCTTCAAGGGATATTTCCTCTATCTTGGTCTCATGATACTCTCCTAATACTATAATTTCTTGAGGGATGGTGTGAAAGTGTTATCCCTCCTTAATAGCACATTCTACTTCACATACGGAGGAAAAAACTTGTGACTTGTCTTTTTGTTCACCAATGGGAGTCCCTATGGTCATATCCTCTTCATAATTTCTCATGAGGTATTCTTTATTAGACATTAATTTATCATGTTCCTCTTCATTTGCCTCTATTAAGATAGGTTCTTCAACACAAAGAAAATATTCTTCATCATCAACCAAGTAAAGAGATTCAACACAAGGACTTACCTTCTCTTCATCACTTAAAACCTCTTGGGGGATTTCAAAATTAACTTTATATATAATAATATGATCTCTTTTGTTAAAGGCTGCAGGATCTTCAACCTCCTTCATGGTGATGTCAAGACTAGGCATCTTGAAATCATGTGATCTAGCCCAATGAGGCTGCCAATGAGGTAGGTTTTCTTCAAGAGAGAGTTATCTTTCTTTATTAACCAGCTGATCCTCCTTTGGTTCCCATACCATAGGTCCATCAAGGAAAAGGGTGATGAAGTAAGGACAAGATGAACTAGTTGGTGGAGGTGACACATATAACTCTAAATTAGATTGAAAATGCAAGGTGGGAGGCTCTTTAGGAAGCTATTGAGGGAGGGGATATGGGATGTGTTTAGTCATAGGGTCTTCTCTTTGGTCTAAACCTTCCATCACACCTTGATTTAGTATTTAATCTTTGTCTCTAGCTCCTCTATTTTCTTGGCTAAGTTCTCTTGGAAAAGATTTTCTTGAAAATCATAGGAATCATCATGAGCACATGGAATGTATGAGGGATGCCATGCAACACAAGAAAATTCTTGAGGAAAGGTGGGAGGGGATTTCAAAATATCAACTCCATTTTCATCTCCACCCTCTTTGAAAATTATTTCATCTTCTTTCTTTCCCCATGACTCTACTATTTTACTTCAGCTTAGGATATTAGGTTTAGATGTCTTCTCAATTTCACACTCTTGATTAAGACTTTTCTCCTCGTTCTTTCCCCATGACTCCACTATCTTACTCCAACTTAGGACATTGGAATTATGAGTCTCATTTTGAGGTGGCAGGGATGCAAAGTGAGAGGTAAATGAGGGTTTAGAATCCTCTTCCTTTGTTTCCAACATGGACTATTGCAAATGTATATTAGCCAACTCAATTTGCCTATCAAGATCAGCTTCAAACACAAGGTTTCTTCTTTCAACTCTCTCTTCCAATTGATTTGGAAAAGGATGAATTTGATGGACTTGATTTGGCTCATGAGTAGGGGTCATGTATGGCTGGTATGAAACTTGGGCAAATGGATATGAAGGCTGATAGGTATGTTGAGGTTGCCTTTTATGAACTTATAGCCTATCCTCTAAGGGAAAAACTAAACCACTCACATCAAGCATTTCACTTATGAGACTTTACCAATTGTATCTCTCAATAGGTACCCATTCTCTCTTGATTAACTCTAATGCATATCTTACCTTTTGAATGACATGATTATGAACTTCTATACCACATCCTCTTTGTGTGTCAAGATCCAACATGTATCTCTCATAGTCCAAAAGTACTTGCTTGAAAATGGAAATGGGTTAATTAGAGAAAATAATAGGTTGACTAGGAGGGGTGAAACATTGATAAGGATGGTTAAAATATTGATTAAAACTCATGATGTGGCTGAATATGGTCATATTAGGATTGATAATGATCATAACAAGGTTGACCAAGAACCTGTTCATATTGATAGGAAATGGGACAAGATGGATATGTCTCACCAACTTGTGTAAGATAAATTTCAACACCAAAATTAGCCATGAATCTTCATTGAAATCAAGAACAAAAATAAATATGTTACCATAAAAATTTAAAGGATAACTTGAGCTGCTTGACCAGCTGATATGTCTTTGGAGTCGCCATTGATGCTTAAAAAGATGCCTCTAAAGGTTGATGTGTTGAAGGACAACACCAAAAATACTCCAACTCTTAGAACAAGAGTCCCACCAGGCATGAAAAAAATAGTTATCACTTGGATTTACACCCTTTAAGGAGATACAAATATCTCCTCATCCAATTGGCACAATGGAATCACCTCTAGGCTTGTGGATAGCTTAAGGAATGAGGTGAGTCTCTAGATAGGGATAAATCCCTTGATGTACCACTTAGGATTAAACCTATAACTAACTTGGGGGTGAAAAGGGAGAGAGATAAATGAAATAAAATATAAAATAAGGAGTTGATACACCAAATCAATTTGATGACTTCCAACCAATTACATTCTGCACTTGAGACCAAGAAACAAACTAAACATACACTCCTTCAATCTTCCTCTTCTCACATCAATGTTACAATGTGAGGTCATGGATGAATGTGAAAAGATAGGAGGACTATATAAGAGGCCTTGAATGACACTAATGAAAATATTAACTCACTCAACATTTCACATCTCTTAAAACACTTTACATGCCCTACAAGAAGAATTTTTCCAACTGCAAACAAGGTGAAATAATGAGACCAGATGCTAGGAATCCATAGTCTTCACTAAACAAGATTCATCATTCAAGTGAAAAAAAACTTATGAAAAGTCATGAAGAGGTAAAAATTATTCATTTTATTGATCAAATGGTATATAAATGAGCATCTCTTTACCATACTTAGGTGGAGTATCCCCTACAATGCCAAAATGGACAACTCTTATAGAGAGAGAGAGAGAGAGAGAGAGAGAGAGAGAGAGAGAGAGAGAGAGAGAGAGAGAGAGAGAGAGAGAGAGAGAGAGAGAGAGAGAGAGAGAGAAGAGAAGTCAAAGGGTCACGAAGACACTTGTCAAGGTATGGGTTAAACCATTCATCCATTCATGATAATAAGGTATGGGTTGAACCATGTAAGATCATGACCTACAAGTGTCAATCCAAGTCATCAACTTCAAGAAAAGTGGCAAGAAAACTCCTCAACTGGCTCAAAAAACTACCTTCATAATTGGAGTTGTTTAAACATATTATATCTGAATAGGATTATTCCAAATGATTTTAAAGGAATATTAGACTTTTATGCATGCCTCTCCATGTATTGGTTGTATGCCTAGTACTCTAGAAACCTTTAAAATTGAGCCATCGTCATCTGTTGTCTAGAAATTTGCCCCTTCATGCACCCTACACACTTGGCCTCAAAAATGACTTAATTTATCCACAGAAATCCATGGGAGGGAGTGAATTATAAGTTTAAATTCCCTCCATATATTTATAAGCATCAAGAATAGCTTAAATCCATCTCATTTGAAGTTTTTCATCTTTTTCACTAGCTTGTCCAATATGCCAGATTTGATTGGTTGAGTTGAAACACCTATTTAGGGAACCTAAAAGTATTTTTATGGAATTAAATGAATATTTGGAGATATATTAAATCTTAAGCTTCCATACAAACTTTTTTTCATCTCTTAACTCTTCTTGTAGCATAGACAACATAAAAAATGGTCAAAAATAGCATGTTTATACCCCCATCCATACAAGTCTGTAAAAATATCTGGCATGTGATGTCACTTAACTAAGTCTTATACAAGTTAAAATATCTATTCTAGGTAAACTATTCCATATGAGTGCATCTCTAACTCCATTTTCACAATCAGGTCATGGTTGAGGGTTTAGTAGGGTTTTAGGCTTGTTTTCACTCTTAAGGTTGGTTCATAAAATTTGGACATCAAACTTGAAAAAAATTTAATAATTTGGCCTTTAATAGCCCTTATAACATCCTCTAACTCCTATAGCTCCCATGCAGATCCTCATGAAAGATATGAGCTTT
Source organism: Torreya grandis (assembly GCA_037957365.1). Lineage (NCBI taxonomy): Eukaryota > Viridiplantae > Streptophyta > Pinopsida > Cupressales > Taxaceae > Torreya > Torreya grandis. The sequence continues at coordinate 6,373,181 of JARHVA010000250.1, read as the reverse complement.
GGAACTTCTATCGAACTTGTTTTCACTATTTTACACAAGTCTGAGTAGTTTTGGGCTAAAAAGGGATATATTGATGTTTTATATTCACTAAAAAATATTTTACACATATTTTTTGATCCCATAAACATGTCTCAATAATATATAAATCATATTTCATGATGAAAGTGTGGTTGACTCCTCATTCTGCCTTATGCTTAACCCTCGCTTAATGGGTTTGACTGCACCTTAGAGTTTAGAATAACCTTTGATAGATTATTTACCTCTAGATAGATAATACACATCTATTTTTACCCCATATAAATGTTCCAATATCCTATAAATATAATTTCCAAGTGTAAATGATAAAGCTTTTCATTTGGACCTTTAGGCCTATTCCTTACTTATTGGGTCTGCCTGCAAACTTTGGCATATGGAGAATTATATTAGTATCTCTACATCTTTACTAGGTTATTAATTTTTTTTATGTGAAATAAAACTTCAAAAACCATCTTGAAATTTTCCCTTAGCTTTCATTCTACTATTTCACTTATTTCTCCAAGACTACCAAGGTTTGAGCATGGGGAAAGTGCCCCCTATCTGAGATAAAATAGGGGACACTTACCCTATTTACTCATAAAAAATAGGTATTTTAGAGTGTTCTCCAAGTGTAAATTATTAATTTTAATAAAATTAATCTCCTAATCATCTCATATGACACTTTAAACCCTCAAATTTCAAACTGGTTCTTCCATATGCAAACTGTGCAGGGTTTTAGATCATGGACTGTGTTTACTTGTTTTAGCCCTTCTCCATGAATTTTTCCAATTATATTATAGTACAAATAGGATATTATAGTTAATAAATTTTGTTTTGTCTTGTTTACCATTCTAAACTCCATGTTTTCCTTTATTCATTTGCCTAATCAAGACTGAGCATAACCTAACCTTGACTATGACTATATTGACTTCCATAGTCACACATATAGGTGTATATTGCATGATTTAGGCCTAATAATAGTGTAAAAAGACTCTATTTTAAATATTATATGGTGATCCATATATCATACATGTTTCCCATCATGTTTATGCCCTTTGATACACTTTATCTTTAAATATGAGCTTACCCCTCCTGATTGAGGCAACCTTACTTTAACTCTTACCTATAGATCTCATTGATTCTGTCAACTTGATCATGGTGCCCATGAACTCTTTTATATAATCTCTAAGGTCATAAAATATGTATTTCATTTTCATTCACCTACATTCCTCATTTGAACTCAAAATAGTGCCTTTCAACTTGACTGAGACACTTTTCTTTTTAGGACCCTGCTGTAGGTGAGATAGAGTCTCAAAGGGGTTGATTAGGATGATCTGATGAGGAAAAAGGTCTATTAGATTCCTTTTTAAGTACCTAGTGCTGATATCATCTCAAACTCACCTTAAAATATGTAATCACCATAGAAAACATGCATAAATCATTTGTTTCATCACACTACTTTTCTGACCCTTGTAGGTGTCATTCCCATCCCTGAGGGTACTTATAGGTGGTCTAGGAGATGTACACTACTTTTCCTTAGTCTTCCCTTGATGTATTTTATTTAATTTTGCCTCAATATACTATTCTAGACATCCCATTCTTGAGGTTTCATTCAATATTGCTCTTTTAGGTAACAAAAGGCCATCTAATCTTACAGGGCTGTAGACAACATTACAATAATTCAATATGTTTGGAAGCAACTTTGAGACTTTTCAAAACTATCTTCTACTAGACATTCTTCCTTAAAACTTGGAATGATCCTTGTCCATACCAAAGGCTGAAATATTCATCTATCTATTCACTCTGGAAAGTCTTGGGGAAAATGTCATGGAATATTCGCAAAAACCCCCTGACCTCTATTTTGTTCTTTAAGGGATTGAAGCCCTAAAACTCAGTCATTGACCTTCAAATAGAATTCCATGCTTCCTTTTTCCTTATATATATTTATATGGGTCTTTCAAGGTCTTAAAATCATCTTAAGAGATCAATAAGGTCTCCATTTCATACCTTAACTCTCTTATATGGCAATTTGGATCCCTGTTAACACTTGTAGGTGGTTATTTGTAGGTCTATAGGCAGTAGTAAGTAGAAAACATGACTTATTAGATTAAAATGAATATTTATCTCCTTAAATGATTTAAAATATATTATTTCATTACCAAGACATTTTATATCTTAAAAAATCCCTTTTCAATGTGATTGACCTTCATGAGCTAGTTGTACATGTCCATTAATAGTAGTAGAATGTGAGGAAGGTAGTGGATAGAATTTAGACAAAATATATTGATGAATGGTTCCCTGAACCTACATACTATAATTATCCATCCCTCAAATACATTATTTATAGTAATGATATGTTAATACCAGCTCCAAAATATCCATTTAAATGTGAAATCCCTTTACAACCAAACCTACAAGGCAAGTAATGATCTAATGATTGTTTGTGTGACATGTGAGTTTGTAAACCATGAGAATTACCTTAGAGAATAAAGATTAAAATTTAATGGGGAATAAATAAAATTTAAAAAAAAAATCAATTAACTTAACATGACCTTTTAAATCTATGGAGAAGCACAAAGTTCCTAAAAATGGTGAAAACTGCCCATTATACCCAAAAGAGACTAGTTTGTAGATTTGAGGTTATTGGCCCATAAAAAAAATCTAAATGTGAAACAAAGAATGGAATATTTTATAATAAATATCCAAAATCATCTAGAAACAATATTATTAAGTGTTTTGTGTTGGGTGAATATTTTGTCATCAACTAACTGATGACAAAATAGGTATATCAACCACAGCATAGGGAGATTTACTCCACGAAAAGTGTGGGTTTACCAGATCTAGATGAGGTAAATCTCTCCTCTCATCAAGGGGAGGTTCCCTATAAATATTTATATGCTGGATATATATATATATATATATATATATATATATATATATATATATATATAATTAAGCAAAAAATAACACGTGGGGTGGTATAACAACATCTACCTCTCTTTTTTCAGAGGTAATGTATAAAGAACAAAAGAGGGAAATCCTGATCCTAAGCTAACAACATTCCTCTTATTTCAGGAATGGTATCAAACATGAAGCAGAAAATCCTCTAAAGTAACAAAGTTCACAAGAACACTCACATAAGCACAAAGTCTTTCGTAGCCTCTTTCACCGATTCGAAACAAGTGTAACCATAGAATGAAATGAAGCACAAAGTCTCCACCTAAAACTACAAAAGATAACTGAATCACAAAGATAAAAATAGCTCAAAGTCTATCTTATACCTTTTAGAAATGCTCTCAGATAATATTAACACACTCACTTTGCTTATTTAATCAGATAAACAAGATATTACTAGGAAAAAGGACATAAGAACTGTTTCCTAAATAACACATATAATTTCAACACAAAGTATGAAATAAACCTGCTTCTCATTCATTTAACAAAATCTGATTTACAAGTTTGAGCACAAAGTCTAAAAAAAGTGTTTCAATTTCGGTAGAGTTTTTGCTCTCAATTATAAAAGATCCATTTACAAAAGAGGTCTCCACTATATATAGGGAGAAACACTCAAAATTTAGAAAATAATAAAATACAAAAATATCTTAGTCAAAGATGACTCATCTTTGACTTTGAGATATTTTCCCAAACTTTTTACATGTAATTACATATTACAAAATTGCATGCACTTTTCAGAAAACAAAAGCGCATAAGGAAAGAAGAAGAGAAAAAGGGAAACAGCTTCAGTTCTTGGTGCCAGACTTCTTCAGATGAGCATCGTACATAGCAACGAATGCCTGAATTCCTATACTGTCTGGCACAACCATGTTTTTGAAGATGGTTTTGGCTTTGATTAAAGCATCCTTTAATGTTGTGATGGACTTAGCATGACCAGCTAATCTAGATTTTAGATTGTCCAGAGTCAGCTGAGTATCCAGGATATTGTCCACAGAGGTCATTGAGAAGGCTTTTTCTTCAAAATCTCTTTGAAGCATCCCTTTAAAACCTTGGATCATTTATTCAACTGAGAGAAATTGGTTATCCCTGGAAGTTAGGTCACAGGGTATTTCTTCTAGTTTATTAAGTAGGCCTATGTCACTCTTCTCACTAGCATCCCTGGAAGCTTTGAGATCCTCAATTAAATCTTTGAGTACCTAGATCTTGAAGATCAATGACTCCTTGATTTCAACATAAGAGTCTTTGCTGGAGATGACACTGATAGATATCAAGGTACTCTTCTTCAGATTCTTCATCTCCCTCCATTTTCTAAGATCTTTTTCTGAACTATCAACCTCCTGAGAGATAAGAGAGACCAGATCATCTAATTCTGCCCTCACCTTCCTCATCCTGTCCGTCTTCTTTGCAACCTCCGTAAGCAAGGAAACTCCCTGAGTATTCATTTTTTCAACGTAGTCCTCCAGTACTTTCCCCTTTAAGTAAGTCTTCTCCACCTTTTGAATGATAGGGTCATCTATAGAGAAGGCCTTCAAAGTTTCCACTTTAGGGGGAAGAGTGAACCTCCTTATTACTGTCATCAGCTGCTCTATCTTGGCCTTGTAATAATCTTTCATTTCCTTTTCTCGGTCAAATTTTTAGACCATGATGTCCATAGCAAACTAAAGATCACTTTTCACACTTTCATGAGTAACTTTGACAAGTTCAACATGAGAGATAGAATAGCTGCTCATTTTAAAACCCTTAAGGGTTAGGTCATGTGGAGGTTTGGCAATTTCCATAAATTTTTGTCCTTTTTTCTCGACCAATTTTGAGAAGATCCTTGGCCTCTTAGGAGCCTTAGCTTTCACCGGCACTATTTTTCCAAAGTCAAAGTCATCTGGAGAGATGGCTAACTTCTTTCTTTTGGGTGTGAATGATGACATCCAAGGTGTGAGAGAAGTACCTACTGTAGCCATAGTTCCCTCAGTTGGCATTATTGTGGCAGCTTTTACACTGCTAGTGGTGACAGTGGTTGCAATTAGAGTAATGGGTGAAACTATATCGACCACTGGTTCTAGTTCTTGTGCAAAACTTTTTGCTAGATTGAAAGGAGACAAAAGATTAGGAATGGATCCAGAGCAGCGAGGAGTACCTCTAGAAGTGCCCTGGGATCACCAAATATAACCCTGGAAGGAGAGGGGGCTCTAGAGAAAGGGACACTGATAGGAGAGAGAGGAGAAGGGGGTGCCACAGGAGACTGAGGCAGAGAATGAGAGATACTTTTGAGAAGTTGTGCTTTTTCTTGTGAAGGCAGAGGTGAAGTGTTTGGTTGTCCTGGCGGCCAGTCATCTGTCTCCATTAGTTAAACTATCTGTTCTTGAGAACTCTGTTCTGCAAACCTTTTAGTCACTACTTTTGACTCCTTAGTAGTCTTTGGTTTTTTATAAACAAAGATGATTTTAGGCTTGTGAGGCTTAGAAGGTGAAGGAACATCACCTTTGTTCTTGGTTCTATTCTCTGCCTTCTTTTTCATCTCTACTTGGTACTCAGCCTCTGATCCCATGATAAATTCTTTCAGTATGATCCCTTTGGCTGCTAACCAATCATTTGTGTTAGCCAATATTAGTTCAAATCTTTTCCTCAGAGAAGTTAGTTCCTTTTGAGACCACTGAGTTAGAGGAAGAGGGGAGCTAGCAACCTTTTCAGCCAGGTATCTGTTATTGATAATGTTCCCATCATCAACCAGATTGGAGGAGATCTCTGTGAGCTCCAGATATTAAATTTGCTCTAGGGTCAGCCTACAATAGTCCATCTTTCTAATTTCTTTGGCTGTCCTCAAGTCTATCCAGATGTCTTCGATCATGGGCTCATGGAATTGAGTCTTCCACCTGATCTTGTCCTTGACTCCCCTGTAGTCAAATTTATTCCTTCTCTTGAAATGTTTTAGAGTGACCATCTGTATCTCTGTTTCCATGACTTTGGCTTTGGCTGCTGTTGTAATAGAGTACCTACCAATTTCAACTGGAAACCTGAAACCTGGCCTTTTTAGCTCCATTTGCCTAGTATGCATGACAATTAGTTGTCGACAAAGTTTCATTAGAACCAACTTGTCAGAAGGGAACCTGGAGAGCATATAAGGGTAGCCATAGAAAAAGCCAACCCAAAGATAGCAGAAGGTGAGAAATTTGAGGAACATACAACCATAGTCATTGATGACTGTCCAAGCCTCATCTGATACTCTCTTTTCCTCAAGCTGAGGGTCAAAGAGGCATAAAAATATAGCAAAGAAAGCATCATTCACCCTTTTGAAATGGTGGGTTGATCCTTGCAGGTTCAGTTGGGGGTGATATGAGTAGACCAGGGTGGTCTTTTTATCTCCTTTAGTCATCAAACCTAGAAAGGTTCGCATCGAAGCAGCTATGTACACAAGGTACGAAGTCATATAAAACTTGGAAGAAGTCTGTACCTTAGTTAGCTACTCATGGAGGGCGTTGCTAATTTATTCACCCCAAAAGATAACCTGCTTACCCTAGAGGATGATCTTGATGAATGGGTACATCCATTCATAGAACTGTGAATAAGATGGAATGCCTCACACTCTGCTGAGAAGGGTGATCAAGTCACCAACTTCTTCAATAAAATTGCTCCTCAAAAACAATTGTGGCCATCTAGATAGATTGGTTCTGGGTGTTTTAAGCCACTTGTTATTCATGACTTTCTTTGCCCTTTTAGGGTCCTTGTTGTATTTTTTTTGGGCTTCTACAAAGTCAATCTTTGTTACTTCAGTAGTTGGAGGGCACATGAAGACTTTGTCGATGAATTTGGGATCCAACCGAATTATCACATTACTGTTGGCATCTAAAACTGACCTTGTCTCTTTGTTGTAAAAATAGGCACATTCCAGGATGAATTTTGCATGATGTGCTGCTACTGGAAAAGTGACAACTAAGTGGATGTTGCTTTCAATGATCCTCTTTATCTCAGAGCTTGGGTTTGACACCTTCGTTCGAGCTATGAACTTAGCCATATCAATGTGGCCAATTTTAGTGTCCCAGATGTCATCGACATTGGAGGTGATCGAAGTGATTGGAAAGATGCCCTGGTACTTGTACTTCATCATCTTTGCCTTTTTGAGAGACGCTTTTGACATTAAAACTAGTCTCGATTAGATGGGTGTTGATGAGCAAGAACCTTCAGAAAGAACTGTAGCCATGATCACACAATTAAGAAAAAGGGAGCGAGTTAGAGAATTCACATATCAAGTGATCATGATCATGGAAGGATAATTTAAAAAGGCCAAGTAAAAAACTGAGGTAGAAAAGGAGGAAGGAAGGAAAGAAAGGAAAAGGACCACTAGAGTTAGAAAAACTCAAGGGAAAAATGTAGGGGCAGCGAATTTTGCTGCCCTTGCATAGAGGGATGGATGGAATGTAAGGGCGGTGAAATTTGTTGCCCCTACAGGGTCAGCCTGTACAGGTAGCAAAAATTTCTACCCCTACTAATCAGGAGAAAAAAAATGTAGGGGCAACGAAAGTCACCACCCCTACACCTCTAAATTGCATAAGTGGTGAATATCACCACCGATGCAAGTTTGGATGGAAAAAGGTGCAAGGATGGCAAATTTTGCCACCCGTGAAAATAAGGCATGTGTGGATGGCAAAATTCACCACCCATGCAAGTAAGGGCTGTGGAGGGAAAACAAAAGGCATGGGTGGCGAATTTCACCACTCGTGTTTGGTTTGCACCAATTCTGTGGGTAATGAGAAGGGGCGGTGAATTTATTGCCCCCACAGGTAAAAAAAATAGGGAGACCAACGAGAAGGATAGGGAGAGAAGAAAAAACAAAAATAAAAATAACCTAACAACAAGCAAAAGAGGAAAAAGAAGCTAAGAGGAAAGAAGAACAAGAAAAACAAATGCTAAAAACAAGACCCACCTGGAAAGCCGCGCGCACCACAAGCTCAAATCTGTAAAAATGCACTTTAAATTATTTGTCAGATCATCTAGACACAAAAAGCAGGAGGAGAGGACGAAGAATGAAAAGAAATGAGCTCCAAATCAGATTATATGGGGTGAAAAATAACCCCAACAACCTGCCGCGTGCGGCAATAAATGTTGTGCATAAAAATCAAGGCATGCATGGGTGGCAAAATTCACTGCCCTTGCATGTTCGATTAGTTTGGATGCAGGGGCAACAAAATTTTCCACCCTTATAGGCAAAATGCATGGGCGGAAAAATTTGTCACCCTTGCATTTTAAAGGGAAAATACACAGGCGGTAAATTTTGCCTCTCGTGCACAAAAATAGAAGAAATGAAACACTTACTCTTAAAGAGGTAGTTTCGATCCCTTGGACACATCGAGACTATAATGACCTTCACTTTTTAGGGAAGACGTGATTTATGAATTTTGGAAGGTGCAGTCAGACCAAGACGAGAACGAGAAGAACCCGTCTTGAAAAACAAACTTAGAGAAACAAAAGATGAAAGGAACAAGTTTCATAGGGAGTTGTTCCCAAAAATAGGCTAAGCTGATTTTAGAAACAATAGCTGGCTCCTATTGGGGAACTTTCGTTAATCAAATCAATTAATGGGAGTAGAAACCAATCTCTAAGTGCCTTCATCCAAGCCATTGGGCTACGGAGTCAAGCCAAAAAGAAAAAAAAATAGACAAAACATAAAAATTGTACATATATACAAACGGACTTATCCAAGCTTCAAGGATTGAATAGCTTCAGATGCTACCCACTGTGAGGTAATGCAAATGGCGTTCTATCTTGGTACTCTAGCAAGAAGCTAGCCTCACCACAGAGCTGTCAAATGGTGAACGGGCCTCTCCATAGGGAGTCAAATTTATCGTGCATCCCTTTTGGTTCTCGCCTCTTGTCCCACAACAAGACTTGATCTCTAACTTGGAAATTGTGAACCTTAGCTTTTTTATCAAAAAATTCCTTTACCCAGTTTTGATGCTTCATAATCTGATCCACTATCATGGCTCATCACTCATTCAGCTCGGTCAGACACATGATCCTTTTATTGACTGAGCTTTCAAAGGTTGAATCTTTAATTGCTTTAGTTAACCTGAGTGCTGGTAGTTCAAGGGTGATGGAGATTTTAGCATTTAATCCATAAAGAAGATGGAAAGGTGACATATCTATAGTCCTTTTAGGTGTTATCCTATTTGGCCATAAAGCATCATACAATGCCTTGTGCCATGTTCTCTGATTATCATCCACCAACTTTCTGATAATAGTGACCAGGTTCTTATTACTTGATTTTGTTTGGCTATTTCCTTGAGGAAAATAATCTGAAATGTGGGATAAGGTAATCCCATAATAAAAAAAAAATTGAGTAATTTCATGTGATGAAAAATAGGCCACATTATCTGTTACAATCTTGAGTGGGACCCCAAACTGAGAGATGATATTTTTTTTTATAAAACTACACACCACTTCAGATGTAGTGTGTTTGGTTGGGATGGCCTCCACCCACTTATAAAGTAGTCTGTTGCTGTGAGAACATAATCATGTCTGGCACTTGAAGATGGGTTGACTACACCAATGAAGTCAATACCCCATTGCTGAAATAGTTCTTTGATCACTATCAGCTTGAAGGGTAAAGCAGCCAGCTTAAGCTTTCCAATAAATTGTTGACACAATTCGCACTACGCACCCATTTTTAGGCATCCTAGACCAGCGTCGGCTAATAGTACCTTGCTCGTAAAATTTTATGCACTGTCATTGGTGTAGAAAAATGCCCTCTATAGGCCAGATTGTGAAAAGACTCTAAGAGTTTTTCTTGTTGCACCTTATCAACACAACGAAGAAATGCCCCATCCAGGTTTTGTTTATAAAGACCATTGTCCCAAAGAACATAACCAACTTCTTTTAACTTAACATTTCATTTTTCTTTAAAAAAAAGATGAGTGGGACACTCACCATATGTCAAAAAATGAGCAATGTCAAAATACCACTCATCAGTAGTTGTAACAAAGAGGACCATAGGCATGCCTTCGATCTCTACTTCTTCATTTTCTACTTCATCTGGAATGTTGTTGGCAATCAACTGGCAAAGACCCTTTCCCCGTATGAGCTTGGTAAGTTTGATGTCTAGATCAAATTCCTGAGTCTTGGCAATCCAGTTACCTCTCTTCGTACTAAACTCTTGCTGAGTCAAGATGGATTTTACTATTGTGTCTGGTACGAAAACTTTGGTATGAGAGTTTAAGATATAAAACCTAAAATGCTTGACTGTTTTGACCATTGCGTATGCATGCTTCTCCATAAGGGAATATTTTAGCTCATGAACCTTGAGTGGACAACTCATAAAAGTTATAGGAGATTCTATGCCTTCTTGATTTTGTTGGAATAAAATGGCTGATAGTGTATGCTCGGAAGCATAACTATATATTTTGAAACTTTTAGTATAATCTGGACAAACCAATACTAGTGCACGAGCGATTGCTTCCTTAATTTATTTGAACACCGATTTGCCCTCAGCAGTCCACCTAAATGTAGCATTGCCCTTCATCATGTTGACAATGTGACGGGTTTTCTCAGAAAACTCAAGAATGAACCTTCAAAAAAAATTCACCTTTCCAAAGAAAGAGTGAACTACGGTCTTGCTGGTAGGCAGAGTAAGTTTTTGGATGGACTTGACTCTCTCTGAATCAATTTTAAAACCTTCACGGGACACAATGTGTCAAAGAAGTTTCTCTTCAGTTACTCTGAAGACAGATTTCTTTGGGTTTAAAGAAATACAGTTCTAATGACAGCGTTCTAATATCCTTTGAAAATGGTGAACATTCTCAAAATGATATTTTGAAAATAATGTCAGATCATCCAGGTATACTACAATGAATTTTCCCATCTCATCTTTGAAAGCAAGATCCATCACTCTTTGAAATGTGGCACCTGTATTTATCAGACTAAAAGGCATTCTTTGATAAGCGAATGTGCCCCAAGGTGTGGTGAATGTTGTCTTATGCTAATCTATTTTTCTGACTTCAACCTAATTGTACTTCAAAAAATTGTCTAGCATTGATAACATTTCTAAACCTGTTACCATCTGCAGAACTTGATCCATGATAGGAAGAGGGTAGTTATCTTTTAAAAATAACTAGTTTAAGTTTATGAAATCCACATAGATTTGAATTTCACCATTCTTCTTCCTGATAGGCACTATATTGGCAATCCATGTTGAGTGATGGATTGGGAAAATTATCCAGGCGTCAAGCATTTTTTGTATCTCAGCTAAAATAGTACCTGAGATTTTTGGGTTATATTACCTAGACTTTTGCTTGTAAGGTACAGAGTTGGCCTTCAAAGGAATGTCGTGGTGAATGTCATTTGGCTTGAATGATTTCAGATCATCATAGGAATAGGCCAATACATCTATATGTTGGTGAAGTAAACAAGCAAGCTTAAATCTTTTCTCGAAAGTATAGCATTTCTCAATGTTTACCATCTTAGGATCTCGCTTGGTTCCCAAGTTTACCTGATCAAAATCTTGAGAGGAGTTTGAATCTGTTTGCTGTTGTTTAATAAACCTGTCATGGTTATCAAACAACTTCTCTAGGGAAACCATGCCTTTAGGAATCTTATTCCCCTTAAGTTGTAGGAAATCCTCACCTGTATTCGTATTTGACTCAGGAGTTGCTTCACATTCTCAAAGTTCACTACCTTCAAAATGCAGTTGTTCAAAATTATCCTTTTGCTCTAAGAAGGTGATGATTTGATCATCATTATTAAATACTTGCCAATGGCCAGCATTACGTTAGTCATTGAATTCCCTTAGAACGATAGAGATGTTGAAAGCATCAAAGTTTTCAATTTGATCCCAGACCAGATTACGTTAGTGGCGCAACCTTTTATTTTTCATATAATAGAGGTTCCTCACCTGGCAGAGTATCAACTCAGTGTCCCCTTTAGCATGGAGTAGCCTAATGCCTTTTTCCCTGGCAGCCTGTAATCTGAGCAACAAAGATTCGTACTCAACTGTGTTGTTGGTATTATTGAACTGTAATTTGTAGGATAAAGGAATAATGTCTCCCTAAGGAGATACCAACACAACTCTGGCTCTTAAACTAGTAGAAGAGCAGCTGCCATCAAATTCTAAGGTCCATACCTCGTTAGATGCTACATTTTCTCTGAAAACTCCTTCGTTTGAGGAAAGAGGCTCTTCCGTGTGTTCATTTTGATTTGTCAATTTTTCTGCTATGTCAGCCGAACACAATCTCAATTTATCACCCGTGAGAGTTTCATCAAATGCCTCATGGATCCCATCTATAGATAGGAAGTAGTTGCCCATGCTTGAGGACTCAAATAAAATTTGAGCTTCCAGTGCCGATGATCAGGTAACTACATACCTTGTTTCTTTTTTAGGAAGCAACTTCTTCATGACACCTTGAATTGGGATTCTTGCTTCTGACAATTCCATACTTAGCTCACCTCCAATGTCTTTGCAGAAATTCTGCCTGAGTAAGATGTCATACGATGTTGAAACATCAACCACTAAAACCATCATCTTTATCCACTTTTCTATAAAATCCATGAAACCATATTGAGCATCTTTTATCTGACCAAGGAGGAGAACTTGCTTGTTTTTCATAGCAAAATACCTCCCAAAAGTTTTTGTCAAAGTTAGGCCAAGAGAATTTACCACCTTTGCGGGCATGACATTATCTGAGGCTCCAGAATCTATAATACAATTACTTAGTTTATAACCATTTATAAGTAGGGAAACATAGAAAGATTCTATTTTTCCAGGAGCAATAGGGGGAGTCACAACAAGATTGTTTTGGGTCAGTTTATCTTTAGGAGGATCATGAATGGCCTTCAAAGTATCTTGTCTTATAGGGATGGCTTTATTTTTTACATATTCTGCTAACTTATCAAATTGTTTTGGGTTAGCTCTCAAATATTCAACCTCTGTCATTTGAATTTTAGTCTTTTTAGCATGATCAACTATATCAAATAATTGAAAATAACTTGAAACAGAGGAAGAGAGTCCATTATCTAGAATTTTAGTAGGTATGGCACTGGTCTAAGCAATAGAAGTGGAAGGTATCTGGTTGTTAGAGGTACTTACTTTTTTATGAATTACCTGATCTTTTGATTGTGGAGGTAATGGAGTCCCACGTTTAGCGATGGAAATTGCTAGCTGAGGTTCTTCCTTTGTCTTTCCTTTGTCAGTCTGTGAGGCTGACTAATTTTGAGATCTGGTGAAAATAGCGTAGGATCCATCCAAACCCTCCCCTTTACTTCCAGCTTCGTCTTGGTAATCTAAAAAACTGATATTAGAGTCGTCAGCTAATTCTTCTTCATGCTCATCAAAAATATTAGCATTATCTTGTTGATCCAACTAAAGCTGGAACGAATAGTCATGTTCAGCCTCTAGGTAACCGACCACCGAATTGGCAGATGCTGCTTTAATGGCCAATTTATCTAGAGGGGGAGGTAGGTGATTTGGTTGCCCTTGGTTTCGGATAGCATTACCTTGATACTGTTGATTTTAGAGCATTCTCTTGGGCATATCCTGATAGGTGGGAGCAGACGTACCTTGGGCTATTTGGCTCTTCAAAGCTATTAGCTCATTTATTAATTTTTGTACCATAGGATCTGTAGTGCCTATGAAAGAGCTTTCAGCAAATGGAGAAAATTTATTTTTACTAGGGTCTTTTATGATCTTACCTGTCAGAATAAGATCATCTTCGATAGCCAAATTTTGAGCTAATACCAAATCCATAGGGCCAGCTCACCTCAATAGGAAACTTACTTCAGAAAGCTGTGAGTTGATGAAAAAGCATTTGAGATTCTCCGGTGTGGGCTGAGCAACAGTTGGGATCTGGTTTCTCAACTTGTTGAATTTAGCTATGAAATCTCTCATGGGTTCCTGGGATTTTTTTTCATCTGTGTTAGCTGAGCTAACAAAGCGTGTGCATCTTCAAAAGGTTTAAACATGGCTTCAAATTTAGATTTGAGCATATCCCAGTCAGTTACTAACTCGGCCTGCAGGTGATAGAACCAATCCATGGCGGCTCCTTGCAGGGTTTTCATGAAAAGTCTCACTGCTACACCTTCAAATTTGACACTAATTATGCCACATGCTATGGAGAAAGTGGCAATATGCTCGTCGAGATGAACATTTCTGTCACCAAAAAACTTAGGAAAATTTTTCTTAGAACTACGAGGTAGTTCATGCAAAGGTGCAGTTAAATTAAGAGGACCAAAGGAATTACCCCATGGGCCTTGAGCTATTATGATAGGATGACTAAATGGTGGGATAACAAACCTTAGTGGAGTGTTAATAGGCAAGGCCTGATTAACAGTATGAAAAGAAGCTCTACCTTGCATTGGTGACTTGATAGGGTCAAGAGGAAAGTTCCTAGACCGTTGATGGGAAGGTGGTGGAAGAAACAGATCAAAATTGCTCTGTTGTGCCAATTCAAATATGGGGTCAAAAACACCCTTGGCTCTCTATATTTTTATGTAATGTGGACTAGCCAAATTTCAAATAAAAAAGTGATCGAAACTACTTGAAATTGAAGCTTGAGGCTTCAAAATGCATGTTCGTATTCCCTAGCGGAGTTGCCAAAAAACTATTGGGTCAATATTTTGTCGTCAACTAACTGATGACAAAATGGGTATATCAACCACAGCATAGAGAGATTTACTCCACAAAAAATGTGGATTTACCAGATCTGGATGAGGTAAATCTCTCCTCTCATCAAGGAGAGGTTCCCTATAAATATTTATACGCTGGATATATATATATATATAATTAAGTAGAAAATAACACGTGGGGTGGTATAACAGCATCTACCTCTCTTTTCAGAGGTAATGTATAAAGAACAAAAGAGGTAAATCCTGGTCCTAAGCTAACAACATTCCTCTTCTTTCAGGTTTGGTATCAAACGTGAAGCAAAAAATCACCTGAAGTAACAAAGTTCACAAGAACACTCACGTAAGCTCAAAGTCTTCCGTAGCCTCTTTCACCGATTTAGAACAAGCGTAACCATAGAATGAAATGAAGCACAAAGTTTCCGCCTGAAACTAAAAAAGATAACTGAATCACAAAGATAAAAATAGCTCAAATTCTATCTTCTACCTTTTAGAAACGCTCTCAGATAATATTAACACACTCACTTTGCTTATTAAATCAGATAAACAAGATATTACTAGGAAAAAGGACATAACAATTGTTTCCTAAATAACACAGATAATTTTAACACAAAATCTGAAATAAATCTACTTCTCATTCATTTAACAAAATATGATTTACAAGTTTGAGCATAAAGTCTCAAAAAAGTGTTTCAATTTCGACAGAGTTTTCGCTCTCAATTATCAGAGATCCATTTACAAAAGAGGTCTCCACTATATATAGGGAGAAACTCTCAAAATTTAGAAAATAATAAAATACAAAAATATCTTAGTCAAAGATGACTCATCTTTGATGTTGAGATATTTTTCTGAACTTTTTACATGTAATTATATATTACAAAATTGCATGCACTTTTCACAAAACAAAAGTGCATAAGGAAAGAAGAAGAGAAAAAGGGAAATAGCTTCAGTTCTTGCTACCAGACTTCTTCAAATGAGCATCATACATAGCAATGAATGCCTAAATTCCTATACTGTCTAGCGCAACCGTGTTTTTGGAGATGGTTCTAGCTCTGATTAAAGCATCTTTTAATGTTGTGATGGACTTAGCATGACCAGCTAATATGGATTTTAGATTGTCTAGAGTCAGCTGAGTATCCAGGATATTGTCCACAGAGGTCATTGAGAAGGCTTTTTTTTCAAAATCTCTTTGAATCATCCATTTAAAACCTTGGATCATTTATTCAGCTGAGAGAAATTGGTTATCCCTAAAAGTTAGGTCGCAGGGCAGTTCTTCTAGTTTATTGAGCAAGCCTATGTCGCTCTTCTCACTAGCATTCCTGGAAGCTTTGAGATCCTCAATTAAATCCTTGAGTACCTAGATCTTGAAGATCAGTGACTCCTTGATTTCAACATAAGAGTCTTTGTTGGAGATGACACTGATAGGTATCAAGGTACTCTTCTTCAGATTCTTCATCTCCCTCCATTTGCTAAGATCTTTTTCTGAACTATCAACCTCTTGAGAGATAAGAGAGACCAGGTCATCTAATTCTGCGCTCACCTTCCTCATCCTTTCCATCTTCTCTGCAACCTCCATAAGCAAAAAAACTCCCTGAGTATTCATTTTTTCAATGTAGTCCTCCAGGACTTTCCCCTTTAAGTAAGTCTTCTCTACCTTTTGAATGATAGGGTCATCTATAGAGAAGGCCTCCGGAGTTACCGCTTCAGGGGGAAGAGTGAACCTCTTTATTGTTGTCGTCAGCTGCTCTATCTTGGCCTTGTAATAATCTTTTATTTCCTTTTCTCAGTCAAATTTTTGGACCATAATGTCCATAGCAAATTGAAGATCACTTTTCACACCTTTGTGAGTAACTTTTCCAAGTTCAACACGAGAGATGGAATAGCTGCTCATTTCAAAACCCTCAAGGGTTGTGTCTTGTGGAGGTTTGTCAATTTCCATAAATTTTTGTCCTTTTTCCTTGACAAATTTTGAGAGGATCTTTGGCCTCTTAGGAGCCTTAGCTTTCACCGACACTATTTTGCCAAAGTCAAAGTCATCTGGAGAGATAGCTAACTTCTTTCTTTTGGGTGTGAATGCTGACATCCAAGGTGGGAGAGAAGTACCTACTGTAACCATTGTTCCCTTAGCTGGCATTATTGTGGCAGTTTCTACACTACTAGTGGTGACAGTGGTTGCAGTTGGAGTAACAGGTGAAACTATATCGACCACCAATTCTAGTTCTTGTGCAAAACTTTTTGCTAGATTGAAAGAAGGAGATGAAAGACTAGGAATGGATCCAGATGAGCGAGGAGTACCTCTATAAGTGCTCTGGAGATCACCAAATATAACCCTTAAAGGAGAGGGGGATCTAGAGAAATGGACACTGATAGGAGAGAGAGGAGAAGGGGGTGCCATAGGAGACTGAGGCAGAGAATGAGAGATGCTTTTGAGCGGTTGTGTTTTTTCTTGTGAAGGTAGAGGTGAAGTGCTTGACTGTCCTGACAGCCGGTCATCTGTCTCCATTAGTTGAACTGCCTGTTCCTGAGAACTCTGTTCTGTAACCTTTTTAGTCATTGCTTCTGACTCCTTAGTAGTCTTTGGTTTTTTAGAAACAAAGATGATTATAGGCTTGTGAGGCTTAGAAGGTGAAGGAACATCACCTTTGTTCTTGGTTCTGTTCTCTACCTTCTTCTTCATCTCTGCTTGGTATTCAGCCTCTGATCCCATGATAAATTCCTTCAGTATGATCTCTTTGGCTGCTAGCCAATCATTGGTGTTAGCTAATATTGGTTCAAATCTTTTCATCAGAGAAGTTAGTTCCTTTTGAGACCACTAAGTTGGAGGAAGAGGGGAGCCAACAACCTTTTCAGCTAGGTACCTGTTATTGATAATGTTCCCATCATCAACCAGATTGGAGGGGATCTATGTGAGCTCCAAATATTTAATTTGCTCTAGGGTCAGCCTGTAATAGTCCATCTTTCTGATTTCTTTGGCTGTCCTCAAGTCTATCCAGATGTCCTCAATCATGGGCTCATGGAATTGAGTCTTTCGCCTGATTTTATCCTTGACTCTCCTATAGTCAAATTTATCCCTTCTCTTGAACTATTTCAGAGTGACCATCTGCATCTCTATTTCCATGACTTTAGCTTTGGTTGATGTTGCAATAGAGTACTTGCCAATTTCAATTGGAAACTTGAAACCTTATCTTTTCAGCTCTATTTGCCTAGTATGCATGACAATCAGTTGTCGGCAATGTTATATTAGAACCAACTTGTTAGAAGGGAACTTGGGGAGAATATAGGGGTAGCCTTAGAAAAATCTAACCCAAAGATAGCAGAAGGTGGGAAATTGGAGGAACATACAACTGTAGTCATTGACGACTGTTCAAGCCTCATTTGATACTCTCTTCTGCTCAAGCTGAGGGTCAAAGAGGCATAAAAATATGGTAAAAAAAGTATCATTCACCCTTTTAAAATGGTAGGTTGATCCTTACAGAGTCATCTGGGGGTAATATGAGTAAACCGGGGTGGTATTTTTATCTCTTTCAGTCATCAAACTAGGAAAGGTTCACATCAAAGCAGCTATGTACACAAGGTACGAAGTCATATAAAACTTGGAAGAAGTTTGTCTCTTAGCTGGTCATGGAGGGCGTTACTGATTTATTCACCCCAAAAGATAACCTCTTTACCCTGGAGTATGATCTTGATGAATGGGTACATCCATTCATAGAACTGTGAAGAAGATGGGAGGCCTCGCACTCTGCTGAGAAGGGTGATCAAGTCACCAACTTCTTCAATAAAATCGCTCCTCAAAAAATTTTGCAGCCATCTAAATAGACTGGTTCTAGGTGTTCTAAGCCACTTATTCATGACTTTCTTTGCCCTTTCAGGGTCCTTATCATATTTCTTTTGGGCTTCTACGAAGTCAATCTTTGTTACTTCAGTAGTTGGAGGGTACATGAAGACTTTGTCTATGAATTCGAGATCCAGTCGAATTATCACATTACCGCTGGCATCTGAAACTGATCTTGTCTCTTTGTTGTAGAAGCAGGCACATTGGAGGATGAATTTTATATGATGTGCTGCTACTAGGAAAGCAACAACCAAGTGGATGTTGCTTTCAACGATCCTCTTTATCTCAGAGCTTGGGTTCGTCACCTTCGTTTGAGCTACGAACTCAGCCATATCAACGTGGCCAATTTTAGTGTCTTAGATGTCGTCGACATTGGAGTGATCAAAGTGATCGGGAAGATGCCCTGGTACTTGTACTTCATCGTCTTTGCCTTTTTGGGAGACGCTTCTAACATTAAAATTGGTCTCGATTAGACAGGTGTTGATGAGCAAGAACCTTTAAAAAGAACTGTAGCCATGATCACACAATTAGGGAAAAAGGAGCGAGTTGGAAAATTCGCATATCAAGTGATCATGATCATGAAAGGATACTTTAAAAAGGCTAGGTCAAAAACTGAGGCAGAAAAGGAGGAAGGAAGTAAAGAAAGGAAAAGGACCACTAGAGTTAGAAAAACTTAGGGGAAAAATGTAGGGGCGGCAAATTTTGCCACCCCTACATGGAGGGATGGATGGAATGCAAGGGCGGTGAAATTTGCCACCCCTACAGGGTCGGCCTACATAGGCAACAAAAATTGCTGCCCCTGCTGATCAGGAGAAAAATAATGTAGGGGCAGTGAAAATCACCACCCCTACACCTCTGAACTGTATAAGCGGCGAATATCACAGCCGATGCAAATTTGGATGGAAAAAGGTGCGAGGGTGGTGAATTTCACTGCTCATGCAAGGCATGCGTGGGCCACAAAATTCATCACCCACACAAGTAAGAGCTGCAGAGGACAAACAAAAGGCTATGGGCAGTGAATTTTGCCACTCGTGCTTGGTTTGCACCAATTCTATGGGTAATGGGAAGGGGCAGCAAATTTTTTGCCCCCATAGGTAAAAGAAATAGGGAGGCTGATGAAAAGGATAGGGAGAGAAGGAAAAACAAAAATAAAAACAACCTAACAACATGCAAAAGAGGAAAAAGAAGATAAGATAAAGGAAGAACAAGAAAAACAAATGCTAAAAACAAGACCCACCTGAAAATCCACGTGCACCACAAGCTCAAATCCACAAAAATGCACTTCAAATTGTTTGTCAGATCATCTAGACACAAAAGGTAGGAGGAGAGGAAGAATAATGAGAAGAAATGAGCTCTAAATCAGATTATATGGGGTGAAAAACAACTCCAACAACCCAAATATTGTGCACATAAACTAAGGCATGCATGGGCGGTGAAATTCACCGCCCTTGCATGTTCGATTAGTTCGGATGTAGGGGTGGCAAAATTTTCTACCCTTGCAGGAAAAATGCATGGGCGGCAAAATTTGTTGCCCTTGCATTTTAAAGGGAAAATGCACTGGTGGTAAATTTTGCCGCTCGTGCACAAAAATAGAAGAAATGAAACACTAACTATGAAAGAGGCAGTTTCGATCCCCTAAACACATCGAGACTGTAACGACCTTCAATTTTTAGGGAAGACGTGATTTATGAATTTTTAAAGGTGCATTCAGACCAAGATGAGAACGAGAAGAATCTGTCTTGAAAAACAAACTTAGAGAAACAAAAGATGAAATGGACAAGTTTTATAGGGGGTTGTTCCCAAAAATAGGCTAAGCTAATTTTAGAAACAACAATTGACTCATGTTGGGGAATGTCCGTTAATCAAATCGATTAATGGGAGTAGAAACTAGTCTCTAAGTGCCTTCATCCAAGCCATTGGGCTATGGAGTCAAGCCAAAAAAAAATGTAAAAATTGTATATATATACAAATGGACTTATCCAAGCTTCAAGGATTGAATAGCTTCAGATGCTCTCCGATGTGAGGTAATGCAAATGGTGTTTCATCTTGGTACTCTAGCAAGAAGCTAGCCTCACCACAGAGCTATCGAATGGTGAACGGGCCTCTCCATAAGGAGTCAAATTTACCGTGCATCCCTTTTGGTTCTTGCCTCTTGTCCCACAACAAGACTTGATCTCTGACTTGGAAATCGTGAACCTTAGCTTTTTTATCAAAAAGTGACTTTACCTAATTCTGATGCTCCGTAATCTGATCCACTACCATGGCTCATCGCTCATTCAACTTGGTCAGACACATGATCCTTTTGTCGACTGAGCCTTCGAAGGTTGAATCTTTAATTGCTTTAGTTAATCTGAGCATTAGTAGTTCAAGGGTGATGGGGATTTCAACATTTAATCCATAGAGAAGCTGGAAAGGTGACATACCTATAGCCCTTTTGGGTGTTATCCTATCTTCCCATAAAGCATTATACAATGCCTTGTGCCATGTTCTCTGATTATTGTCCACCAACTTTTTGATAATAGTGACCAGGTTCTAATTACTCGATTATGCTTGGCCATTTCCTTGAGGAAAATAATCTGAAGTGTGAGATAAGGTACTCCCATAATTAAAAAAATTGATTAATTTCATGTGATGAAAAATAGGCCGCATTATCTGTTACAATCTTGAGTGGGACCCCAATCTAAGAGATGATATTTTCTTTGAGAAAATTGCACACCACTTTAGACATAGCGTGTTTGGTTGGGATGGCCTCCACCCACTTAGTAAAGTAGTCTGTTGTCATGAGGACATAATCATGTCCGGCACTTGAAGATGGGTTGACTACACCAATGAAGTCAATACCCCATTACTGAAATGCTTCTTCAATCACTACTGATTTGAGGGGCAAAGCAGCCAGCTTAGGCTTTTCAACGAACTATTGACATAATTCGCATTTACGCACCCATTTGTAGGCATCTTAGAATAGCATCGGCCAATAGTACCTTGCTCGTAGAATTTTGTGCACTGTCACCGATGCAAAAAAATGCCTTCCACTTTTTAGATTGTGAAAAGACTCTAAGAGTTTTTCTTGTTGCGCCTTATCAACATAATGAAAAAATACCCCATCCAGGTTTTTTTTATAAAGACCATTGTCCCAAAGAATATAACCAACTACTTTTAACTTATCATTCCATTTCTCTTTAAAATAAAGATGAGTGGGACACACCATATGTCAAAAAATGAGCAATGTCAGAATACCACTCATCAGTAGTTGCAACAAAAAAGACCGTAGGCACGCCTTCGATCTCTACTTCTTCATTTTTTGCTTCATCTGGAATGTTGTTGGCAATCAACTGGCAAAGACCCTTTCCCCATACGAGCTTGGTAGGTTTGATGTCTAGATCAAATCCTTGAGTCTTGGAAATCCAGTTACCTCTCTTCGTATCGAACTCCTACTGAGTTAAGATGGATTTTACTATTGTGTCTGGTATGAAAACTTTGGTATGAGAGTTCAAGATATAAAACCTGAAATGCTTGACTGCTTTGACCACTACGTATGCATGCTTCTCCATAAGGGAATATTTTAGCTCATGAACCTTGAGTGGACAACTCATGAAAGAGATAGGAGATTCTACGCCTTCTTGATTTTGTTAGACTAAAATGGCCGATAGTGTATGCTCAGAAGCATAACTATATATTTTGAAACTTTTAGTATAATTTGGACAAACCAAGACTGGTGCACGAGCGATTGCTTTCTTAATTTATTTGAACACCGATTTGCCCTCAGTAGTCCACCTAAATGTAGCATTACCCTTCATCATGTTGACAATGTGACAGGTTTTCTCAACAAACTCAGGTTTGAACCTTCGAAGAAAATTCACCTTTTCAAAGAAAGAGTGAACTGCGGTCTTGCTGGTAGGTAGAGTAAGTTTCTAGATGGACTTGACTCTCTCTGAATCAATTTTAATACCTTCACGAGACACAATGTGTTAGAGAATTTTCTCTTCAGTTACTCTGAAGACAGATTTCTCTGGGTTTAAAGAAATACCATTCTGACGATAGCGTTCTAGTATCCTTTGAAAATGGTGAACATGCTCAGAATGATGTTTTGAAAACATTGTCAGATCATCTAGGTATACTACAATGAATTTTCCCATCTCATCTTTGAAAGTGAGATCCATCACTCTTTGAAATGTGGTACCTGCATTTATCAGACCAAAAGGCATTCTTTGATAAGTGAATGTGCCCCAAGGTGTGGTGAATGTTGTCTTATACTAATCTACTTTTTCGACTTCGACCTGATTGTACTCTAAAAAATTGTCCAGCATTGATAATATTTTTGAACCTGTTACCATCTGCAGAACATGATCCATGATAGGAAGAGGGTAGTTATCTTTTAAATATAATTGGTTTAAGTTTATGAAATCCACATAGATTCAAATTTCACCATTCTTCTTCCTGACAGGCACTATATTGGCAATCCATGTTGAGTGATGGATTGGGAAAATTATCCGAGTGTTAAGCATTTTTTGTATCTCAGCTAAAATAGTACCTGAGATTTTTGGGTTATATTTCTTGGACTTTTGCTTTTAAAGTATAGAGTTGGCCTTCAGAAGAATGTTGTAGTGAATGTCATTTGGCTTGAATGATTTCAGATCATCATAAGAATAGGCCAATACATTTATATATTGGCAAAGTAAACAAACAAGCTTATATATTTTCTCGGGAGTGCAGTATTTCCCAATGTTTACCATCTTAGTATCTCGCTTAGTTCCCAAGTTTACCTGATCAAAATCTTGAGAGGAGTTTGAATCCATTCGTTGTTATTTAATAAACTTGTCATGGATATCAAACAACTTCTCTAGGAAAACTAGGCCTTTAGGAATCTTATTCCCCTTAAGCTGTAGAAATCCTCACATGTATTCGTATTTGACTCGGGAGTTGCTTCACATTCTCAAAGTTCACTACCTTTAAAATGCAGTTGTTCAAAACTGTCTTTTTGCTCCAAGAAGGTGATGATTTGATCGTCATTGTTAAATACTTGTCAATGGCTAGCATTATCAGGTACACTTGGCCAAAAGACCAATTCAATAGTGTACTTATCTCCCTTAAAGTTTGGGTGAGGAACTAAGAGAGTAGCAGAGACAGCCAATGCATCTGCCCGGTCATTGAATTCCCTTAGAATGGCAGAGCTGTTGAAAGCATCAAAGTTTTCAATTTGATCCCAGACCAGATTGCGATAGTGGTGCAACCTTTCATTTTTCATCTGATAGAGATTCCTCACCTGGAAAACTATCAACTCAGCGTCCCCTTTAGCATGGATTAGCCTAATGCCTTTTTCCCTGACAGCCTATAATCTGAGCAACAGAGATTCGTACTCAACCGTGTTGTTGGTATTGTTGAACTGTAATTTGTAGGATAAAGGAATAATGTCTTCTTGAGGAGATACCAACACAACCCCAGCTCTCGAACTAATAGAAGAGCAGCTACCATCAAATTCTAAGGTCCATACCTCATTAGACGCTACTTTTTCTCTGAAAACTGCTTTGTATGAGGAAAGAGGCTCTTCCATGTGTTTATTTTGATTTGTCAATTTTCCCACTATGTCAGCCGAACACAATCTCAAGTTATCACCCATGAGAGTTTCATCAAATGCCTCATGGATCCTGTCTATAGATAGGAAGTAGTTTTCCATGCCTGAGGACTCAAATAAAATTTGAGCTTCCAGTGTCGATGATCGGGTAACTACATACCTTGCTTCTTTTTCAGGAAGTACTCACCCTCTGATCCCGTGATAAATTCTTTCAGTACGATCCCTTTGGCTACTAACCAATCATTTGTGTTAGCCAATATTGGTTTAAATCTTTTCCTCAGAGAATTTAGTTTCTTCTAAGACCACTGAGTTAGAGGAAGAGGGGAGCCAAAAAAAATTTCAGCTAGGTACCTACTATTGATAATGTTCCCATCATTGACCAGATTGGAGGAGATCTCTACGAGCCCCAGATATTCAATTTGCTCTAGGGTCAGCCTGTAATAGTCCATCTTTTTGATTTCTTCAGTTGTCCTCAAGTTTATCCAAATGTCCTCGATGATGGGCTCATGGAATTGAGTCTTCTGCCTGATCTTGTCCTTGACTCCCCTGTAGTCAAATTTATCCCTTTTCTTGAACTATTTCAGAGTGACCATCTGCATCTCTATTTCCATGACTTTGGCTTTGGTTGTTGTTGCAATAGAGTACCTGCCAATTTTGACTGGAAACCTAAAACTTGACCTTTTTAGCTCCATTTGCTTAGTATGCATGACAATCAGTTATCGGCAAAGTTCTATTAGAACCAACTTGTCAGAAGGGAACTTGGGGAGCATATAGGGGTAGCCTTGGAAAAAGCCAACCCAAAGATAGCAAAAGGTGGGAAATTGGAGGAACATACAACCGTAGTCATTGACAACTGTCCAAGCCTCGTCTGATACTCTCTTTTGCTCAAGCTAAGTGTTGAATAGGCATAAAAATATGGCAAAGAAAGCATCATTCACCCTTTTAAAATGTTGGGTTGATCCTTACAGAGTTAGCTAGGGGTAATATGAGTAGACCAAGGCGGTCTTTCTATCTCCTTCAGTTGTCAAACCTGGGAAGGTTCACATCGAAGCAGCTATGTACATAAGGTATGAAGTCATATAAAACTTGGAAAAAGTCTGTACCTTAGTTAGCTACTCATAGAGGGCATTGCTAATTTGTTCACCCCAAAATTTAACCTGCTTACCCTAGAAGATGATCTTGATGAATGGGTACATCCATTCATAGAACTGTGAAGAAGATGGGAGGCCTCACACTCTGCTAAGAAGGGTGATCAAGTCACCAACTTCTTCAATAAAATCACTCCTCAAAAAGTTTTGCGGCCATCTAGATAGAATGATTTTGGGTGTTCTAAGCCACTTGTTATTCATGACTTTCTTTGCCCTTTCAGGGTCCTTATCGTATTCCTTATGGGCTTCTACGAAGTCAATCTTTGTTACTTCAGTAGCTGGAGGGCACATGAAGACTTTGTCGATGAATTTGGGATCTAGCCAAATTATCACATTACCACTGGCATCTGAAACTGACCTTATCTCTGAAAGATCCCAAACTAAATTTGGAGACACAAAATATATAGGTTCTTACAAGACAAAGATATAAATCTGATTATTTGTCTTTAGAGAATGTTGATACAAAAATATATTGCCCAAATTTGCTTCAACAGTGAATAATAAAAAATTATAGTACACAGTTATATTATAGAGGGTATAATGAAGCCCAAATAAGTAAGAACCTGGAAGTATGCACAGATCTAGATGTTGTGTGAGAACACAATCACCGACGTCAGTTCTTCTGCCGACGTCGGTCGATACACTACCATCATCGGTTATCTGGTGGCGATCTCTGCCTGCTGGTGACTCTACCGGTGACTGCCTGACTGTTGATGTCGATTGCTGATCAGCTGATGTCGGTCTATTTGCCGATGCCAGTCACTTAACTGTCGATGTCGGCCTCTGTAATACCCTACAGCCTACAACTGTGAACTGTGCCCTTCCCTTTTCTAAATCTGCTGGTATAACCTGGTACCGATCTATACAGATTCCGTACCAAACCTGATCTGAAGATATAAATATATAAATCTTAAATCAAATCTAATGAATAAATACTTGGAAATCTCTGCATATGTTGAACCCCTGATCTACCCAATGAATGTCCTCTGAAGCTCCAGATCTGATCAATATGCACAGCCTAAATTCCGTCACGAATCTACCCCTGAAAAGTGTTGGGTTTTCATCCAACTCTTCTCCAATCTGCTGAAGGTTTGCGTCCTCGGAGATTTTAGCTGAATCACAGATTCAAGCTTCACAATACTCAAAATATTTTAGCAACAAAAGATATTCCAAATGCTTTGCCCTCAACTTATTTTAAAGGCTCCCAAGAAACTTCTAGAAGAAGTCAATTTTGTTTTATTATGCTATTTTATTTATTTCCATAATAATTAAATTAATTAATTAAAGTTATCCTTTTGAAGCAATCTTATTTTTTGGACAACTTAAATTAATTAAATTAATTAAACCATTTTAACAGAAATTTGGGGACATTACAGTCCTCCCTTCCTGGAGATTGCTTGTCCTCAAGCAATGCGCTCCTGATACCCAACACCAACTTCCTGGATCCCATATTATTCTCAAAAATTTGCAAACTCTTCTATCAGAACCACCATGCTGGAAAATATCTATGATTACATTCTCCTTATTTCTCTTAGAGAGGAGTGTGATAATCCTCAATATGTATTTAGCAAATTCACCATCACATACCTTAGACTTAGAAAATGGCCGCTTCGTTACTCTGATTATCAAACTCTCACAATCCCCATAAGGATGTTGACTTATAATTGGAAAGGAAAATGTCCTGCAACAAATAGAATTATTTACCACATCACCTATAAAATGAGACTCCATCCTGTGAGATGACCCCTCCTTAGGTCCTCCATCTTGTGTTGCCTTCAAGATAATCTTCCTTCCCCCAGAAAGGAATTCTAACTGCATACGGTGGTGATCAATAATGTAGCACCCAATACCCTGTAACCACTGCATGCCCAAGACCACATCATAATCCTCTAAAGGAAACACATAAAAATCATTGATCAGAGTGTAATCCCCCATCTGAATGCTAAGCTGTGGAATCCGTTTGGTACAACCCAAAATTGCACCATCTGCCACCTTTACCCCAAAACCACCAAACTTCTCATACTGTAATCCACGCCTTCCTACTAACTTTTGGTCAATGAAGTTATGTGTAGCACCTATATCTACCAAGCTCATGACCCACTTACCCTTAAGTGTACCTTTCAACTAAAAGGCATGAAAGTTAGGATAACTTGAGAGGGTAGCCATAATTGCTTTAGCTAATGCCAAAGGCTCCGGGGTGTCTAACTCCAACTGTGTCTGAACCTGCTCAATATTATCCTCAATGTCCGTATCAGGAACCTCCTCATCTCCACACTCAGAAGTTACCTCAATCAAATGAACCTTTCCTTTACCCATGCAACGGTGTCCTGGTTCCCATGGATCTTTGCAGGAAAAACATAACTTTTTCCTCCTCAAGTCATTCCTAGTCTCCTGATTCATCCAAGGATGACCCTTCTTTATTTTGTGGTGTGTTGGCCTTCTGTATAGGCCGAGAGTCTATGGCTATTTTCTTATCATCCTGATAAGAAGTGGGAACAGTATCCAGTCTCAATGTCACATCAATGGCATCCTTAAGAGTGGCTAGTTGGAAAGCATGTACCAGTCCCTTAAGTCTATCCTATAATCCTTCAATAAATAACATCACACTCCATCTCTGAGGCATATCAGGTACCATAACCGCAATATGTTGAAACTCATTAATATAAGTTTCTGCGTGACCACTCTGTCTAAGATGAGCCAACTCCCTGTAGTAAAGTTTTGTATCCTTACGGTCAAACCATGTAATAAGTCTCTCAGTGAACTCAGCATAGGAGTGAACTAAGGCGTGATCCTGGGTGACCAATCCATGGTGCCACCAATCATATGCAATCCCCTCTAAATGCAACACCACAAACTGAATGGCCTCACGCTCGGGCATGGGCCTCAAAGAAAGATATATGTCCAGCTTGTGGACCCAAGCTCTTGCACTAGTCTCTCCAGAGCCATTATATGAAGCCAATGTAATCTTCCCCGTAGCTCTATTGAGGTCATGATTATGCTATTGTTGTGGTGGTCTATTACCCCAATCTCCCCTAAATCTGGTTGTGTCTCTATGCTATGCACAATACTGGGGAAAAGGAAAAACCTCCCTAACCTCTGGGGGTAAAGCTCTCCACTCTGCTGTGGCTACCAAAATAGACTCTTGGAACCCCATCTCTGGTGGATCCACCTGTACTAGTTGTCCACCTAGTACAAACTAAGGCAGTAATGGTCTATTTGGAGTAGGTGTATGATGATGATTTCACCTAGAGGAATGACGGGAGCTCCCCACTAAAGAATGGGAATGGTGACTATGTTGACTGGACTGATGGGTATGATGACCACCTGTCACTGAAACTAATCTATTCCTTCTACCTCTGTGTCTATCCACCTCTAAACGCTCCATGGTATCTTGTAATCAGTCTAGAGCCTGAACAATCTTGGGCTAGGTAGTGATGAGGGTCCTCATCATCTCTCTTTCTACCTCATCCTGGTTTCTATGGGCATTCCTCTATTCTTCAGCCATGATAGGTTCCTGTCCTAAACCCAACTCTCGCTCGTACTGAGGTCTACTATGTGTAAAATATATATGACTTCTATCAAATCTTCCAGGATGCATAGAAATAAAATATATTTACCCCTACAGGCTGGCAAGATGCATGGCTCTGATACCACTGAAAGATCCCAAACTAAATTTGGAGACACAAAATATATAGGTTCTTACAAGACAAAGATATAAATCTGATTATTTGTCTTTAGAGAATGCTGATACAAAAATATATTGCCCAAATTTGCTTCAACAGTGAATAATAAAAAATTACAGTACACAGCTATATTATAGAGGGTATAATGAAGCCCAAATAAGCAAGAACCTGGAAGTATGCACAGATCTGGATGTTGTGTGAGAACATAGTCACTGACGTCGGTTCTTCTACCGACGTCGATCGATACACTACCACCATTGGTTATCTGGTGGCGATCTCTGCCTGCTGGTGACTCTGCCTATGACTGCCTGACTGTCGATGTCGGTTGCTGATCAGCTGATGTTGGTCTATCTGCTGATGATGGTCACTTAACTACTGATGTCAGCCTCTGTAATACCCTGTGGCCTGCAACTGTGAACTGTGCCCTTCCCTTTTCTGAATCTGTTGGTACGGCCTGGTACCGATCTGTATAGATTTTATACCAAACCTGATTTGAAGATATAAATATATAAATCTTAAATCAAATCTAATGAATAAATACCTATAAACCTCTGCATATGCTGAACCCCTAATCTACCCAGTGAATGTCCTCTGAAGCTCCAGATCTGATCAATATGCATAGCCTGAATTCCATCACGAATCCACCCCTGAAAAGTGCTGGGTTTTCATCCAACCCTTCTCCAATATGTTGAAGGTTTGCGTCCTCAGAGATTTTAGCTGAATCACAAATTCAAGCTTCACAATACTCAGAATATTTTAGCAACAAAAGATATTCCAAATGCTTTGCCCTCAACTTATTTTAAAGGCTCCCAAGAAACTTCTAGAAGAAGTCAATTTTATTTTATTATGCTATTTTATTTATTTCCATAATAATTAAATTAATTAATTAAAGTTATCCTTTTGAAGCAATCTTATTTTTTGGACAACTTAAATTAATTAAACCATTTTAACAAAAATTTGGGGACATTACAATCTCCTTGTTATAGAAGCGGGCACATTGGAGGATGAATTCTGCATGATGTGCTGCTACTGGGAAAGCGTCAACCAAGTGGATGTTACTTTCAATGATCCTCTTTATCTCAGAGCTTGGGTTCATCACCTTCATTCGAGCTACGAACTTGGCCATATCAACGTGGCCAATTTTGATGTCCTAGATGTCGTCGACATTGGAGGTGACTGAAGTGATTGAGAAGATGCCCTGGTACTTGTACTTCATCGTCTTTGCCTTTTTGGGAGATGCTTCTGACATTGGAACTGGTCTCGATCAGATGGGTGTTGATGAGCAAGAACCTTCAGAAAGAATTGTAGCCATGATCACACAATTAGGGAAAAAAGAGCGAGTTGGAGAATTCGCATATCAAGTGATCATGATCATGGGAGGATACTTTAAAAAGGTTGGGTCAGAAACCAAGGTAGAAAAGGAGGAAGGAAAGAAAGAAAGGGAAAGGACCACCAGAGTTAGAAAAACTTGGAGGAAAAATGTAGGGGCAACAAATTTTGCCACCCCTACATGGAGGGATGGATGGAATGCAAGGGCGGCAAAATTTCCCACCCCTGTAGGGTCAGCCTGCATAGGCAGTGAAAATTGCCACCCCTATTGATCGAGAGAAAAATAATGTAGGGGTGGCAAAAATCACCGCCCCTACACCTCTGAACTGCATAGGCAATGAATATCACTGCCGATGCAAGTTCAGATGGAAAAAGATGTGAGGGCGGCAAATTTTGCCACCCATGCAAGTAAGGCATGCGTGGGCAGCAAAATTTTCTATCCGTGCAAGTAAGTGCTGTGGAGGGAAAATAAAAGGCATGGGTGGCGAATTTTTCCACCCATGCTTGGTTTGCACCAATTTCGTGGGTAACGTGAAGGGGCGGTGAATTTTACACCCCTACAAGTAAAATAAATAGGGAGGCCGACGGGAAGGATAGGGAGAGAAGAAAAAACAAAAATAAAAACAACCTAACAACAAGCAAAAGAGGAAAAATAAGCTAAGAGGAAGGAAGAACAAGAAAAACAAATGCTAAAAACAAGACCCACATGGAAAGCCACGCGTGCCACAAGCTCAAATCCATAAAAATGCACTTCAAATTATTTGTCGAATCATCCAGACGCAAAAGGTAGGAGGAGAGGAGGAAGAATGAGAAGAAATGAGCTCTAAATCAGATTATATGAGGTGAAAAATAACTCCAACAACTTGCCACATGTGGTAATAAATGCTACACACATAAACTGAGGTGTGCATGGGTGGCAAAATTTGCCGCCCTTGCATGTTCGGTTAGTTCGGATGCAGTGGCGGCAAAATTTGCCACCCTTATATTTTAAAGGGAAAATGCACTGGCAGAAAATTTTGCCACTCGTGCATAAAAATAGAAGAAATGAAACACTAACTCTGAAAGAGACAGTTTTGATCTCCTAGACTCATCGAGACCGTAACGACCTTCACTTTTTAGGGAAGACGTGATTTACGAATTTCGGAAGGTGCAGTCGGACCAAAACGAGAATGAGAAGAACCCATCTTGAAAAAAAAACTTAGAAAAACAAAAGATGAAACAGATAAGTTTCATAAGGGGTTGTTCTCAAAAATGGGCTAAGCTAATTTTGGAAACAACATTTTGTATGAAATTTCTAAAACAAGACCAAAAGTTGAAGAGTACATAGATTGATAGGCAATTTTAGAAGCCCAAATTGTTAGCAATGGTTCAAAAATTTGGGACCACCATTCCTATAAATAATTATATATAAATTAAGTTATTAAGTTTATAATATTCTCCTAATATCATTTTTCCTAAAACTCCATGAGTTGTCTGTACCAAGTACAAACCTGCAAGTCATTTCTCTATGACAAGAAGGGTGAAAAGAGAGATGAATAGTTTTGAGAAAGAAAAGACATATCCAGATCAAAAAAACATTAATATTAGTTAATTTAAGGTTAAGAGTCACATTTCCACCTTTTCCAAGTGGCACACTTCCTAAGGAGGCTATACAAGTGCTCAATTCTTCTATTTATTTAAGAAAACTAACTTTTCTTCTGATGAACCTATGACTTTTAATTTTTTCAGTTAATTAAGACCTTTGTGGACACAAGTGGCATGAAATCACCCATTTAAACTTTTAAATTTTCTAATAAACTTGTACAAATCATTAAATGCACCTCTTTGACCCCTTGAATGACCCAAAAATGATATAAGGACATAAAAATTAATTAACCAAAGCTAATATAACATTAGTTAACATCAATTAACCTTAAAACATGTCATGAAAATATATTGTACCCCCTTATAGACCTAAAAAGTCATGTTCTTACTAGGGATTCCCTAATTTGACTTAAAAGTCAAATTTGGTCAACAACTACCTAGGGGGATGGGGCATGATTTCCATCTTGGTTCCCAAGTAGGAAGGGTAGATGCATGAGATCCTTCATGGCATCAAAAATTAGTGTGTGTGTGTGTGTAATAAGTAAATATAAGTGTCATGGTGAATAAGCATACAAATAATCATACATACAAGTACATGAGGCATGCAAAGGTAGGACAAGAGACCATAAAACAAGGGACATGGGCACATGTCACTAAATATAAGAATGAAGACATATAATTATATGTTTAAATGTCTAAATACACAAGAAAAAATCAATTTATCTTAGATCCACATAGAATGACATGTTCAAATGTCCACATATAGAATTTGGAAAGCACACATAATGGACATGAGTACATGTCCAAGGCATATAAATAAAGAAGTGGTATAGAGCATGTTAACAATCCAAACTACACCTAAGGAGTAAGTTATTCAAGCCTACCTCCAAGTTTATGGTAACATGGGAATAACCCAATTTTATGGGTGACCTATAGTTGGGATAGACCTCTATATTATGGTGTTAGATCCCCTAGTGAATCCATTTAGATCAAATCACTAATACCTACTAATTGTTGGGTTGAAAAAGGATATGAAGAAAACATGAAAGGAAACCTATACTACTGGAGGTGATGCACCAATCTCATTCATCCACTTTATTTGATCCTAAAAAACACTAATGAATTAGACAAATAACTAAACTATTATCTCCAAGAGCTCCTATGCAATAATATTTCACATGAAAGATGTGTTAGGTGGCTAGAACATATGGGCCATGAAAGGGAGGTCTAATCCTAGACACTTACCAGTCAAATTCCACTCTAAGATCAATCACCAACACCTTTTACACATCATGTGACTTGCATAGAACATCTAATAGCATCTAGGTGAGATAAGGACCTACAAAGGGAGAGAAACCTACCACATATTCATATCAACAAGTAGATAACACACTAGATACCAACATGAAAGATCTAAAATAGTTCATTTATCAGTCTAAGAGGTTTATGAGGTAGAAATATAGGCAAAGTTTCCTCATACCCAAGTGAGGGATGAATACAATGGCCTTAAGGCCTGAATATATAGAAAAATCAAAAGGGAGAGGGAGATAAATTATCATGGAGGTGTGGAAGAGGGTCATGAATGATCCTCATTCTCTCCAAAAATAGTTACAACTTGTACAACATCAGTAATAACCCCTTCATGTGTTGTCTTGGTGGTGAGAGGTCATCAATGAGCATATTGAGTGTTGAATTGAGGTGATGGAGTTTGGTGTAGACTTGGTTGACCCATTAAAGGTATGGCCACACTTAAATATGGTCAATCATGTCTCTTTTAATAGTTATAAACATTAAAGTGGCTTAATTAAGCTCCCCATGAAGCATCTAGCATCCCATCTTTCCCTACATGTTGACTAGGCTTAATAAACTACCCAAATCCTCTATAGTGGCTATAGATTTTGAGCTTGTTTTGCCTCATGTATCAATTACCATGGTGTAATGACCTTGCATTCACCCTCCTATTAGACCTTCTATGCCAACTTACACTTCTTATTATTGACCAAATAGGCCTACTAGGCTACTAGACCTAGTTACTTGACTGCTTATGTTTGAATGGCCATGAAACCTATATAATATCTTAAGAATAGGTGGTTGATCATGGCTTAAACCTAAATTATCATGCTAAATCATGTCATGTACTTAACCAATAGTATACACCTAAAAATTCACCCTATTTAGGTAAATAGGTCTCCGTTTGTGAGCATTTTTGGATTGGCCCTTTGGTTCATGCCTCTAAGAACCCTTTTAGGAAGATTTAAAATAATTTTTTAGGCTAATAATTTAAAAAACATTTCACACTACCCCCTCCAATGGTTTTTAACTCTTAATATAGCTTTGCACCTTGAAAATATCATAAAACCATCTAAAAATAGAGTTTATGGGGGTGGTCATATAATGCACGTACAGACCAAAATCATAGATGATGTCTCCTCTAAGTGTACTATGTGATTCATGTGTTTTCCAAGTTAATCTAGGGTGTTTAGTTATAAATTCTTCAAGTTCTCTCTCATTGGGTCTATACTAGGGTTAAGCAAGGTTTTGGAGGTCAACCATCTTAACGATAGTTCATAGATTATAGACCTCGAAACCAAAAATTATTTCCATGAACATTTATCCCATAGACCCCTTTAAATCTCTTTAAAATATTTATGTCTCATACATCTTGTACAGAGATAAATGAGTGTAAGTTGGTGGACTTTGAACTCCTTGCAAGCTTTTTGATCCTAATTACAATCTTAGTGATGATTTATAAAGATAGGATCCTTAACACAACTCTTTCTTACTTGTATTTTGAGTTCATATGGGTATCCATCTCCCCCTAAGATAACTATAGCTGAGTCCTTATGCTATAAAATATATAAGTACTTGAACTAGTAGCTCTAGGTGACTACTTAGGATTATGGAACTCGAGATGGATCTTAAGACCAAATTTGACATTTTATTACTTTACTCTACCTAAAACACTCTCCTTAGGAATTTTAACATCATTATATACCTCTTAAATGCATTAGGTTTGCTTGGGTGGGGGTTTTATATGCCATAAGAAGAAGGTTGGGGTCTTGAGGTCTTAAGGTTGCATTAGGCCTTGTAGGCCTAAACTGAGCCTGAGCCTCCTGTAGGTAGTTTGATAGCCTCAACATCATCATATTACCTATTTTCACCCTTATTCAATTATTTTCAACTTCCCAAACTCTATCTTTGCCCCTTTCTCATGCTCTGTAGGTCTGCCTAATAAGCCATTACATAGTCTAAGTGCTTGATAGCTAATGTTAGGGACCTTAGTAGTCCTACTCTCCCTAATGTAATACTTATGTTTATGGAGTATGTAACCTTTGTAATATTCTCTCAATATTTGGTAACCTTCCTTAGATTTAGTATCCCCTCAATTCTGCTCTCTGCATACCCATTTGAAGGGGCCTAGGGTTTATGCATCAACAGGCCTATGTAGCCCTAATTCTTGGGTTTTGTGCCTTATTTATTATATTTGAAACTCTCATCTTATTATAAACCTTGTTATGTCTCTCCCATTATCTTTCCCAATGGCTTAAAACCTCCAAAAACCTCCATACATGTATATGCCTTCATCTTATATGTATAGGCCTATTTAGGCCTTTCCCATATTAAGAGACTAAACCATATCAATGGAAAACATTGAGATGATTTATAAAACTAGTTTTATATCCTATATTAAATATTTTATTTCACCTTTGTGTAGGATCTAGACATCTTTTCTCTAATCTACCTATTTGCTAGAAATTATCTTTTTAGGCCTAATAGGCATGACTAGCCTGTCAAAGCCCTCCTGATGTATCAAAGGACTAGAGCACTTGATGAAAACATTTAGAGCCTTTAGGGAACACTATTTTCACCTCTACACCTTACTTTACTTAAATTCCCTTATGTCTTCTTTACTCTACTTCTAGGTGGAAGTCTTGTACTTTGACTATGTGAAAGAGAATAGACTTTGCCCTAATGACAATTTTCTCTCCATTTATCAACATTGATATAATTACATGAATTTTTAATCTTATATCACCCCATACACTCAAAATAACCTAAAATGGCTCTTTTTGCTCAATATTTTCTACTTCTATAGTTAGCCTGTAGGTGGTGATCGTAGGTCTCTTGAATGTGTATGACTACTTGAGAGGTGGGCTTAAATGCTCTATTTTTATCATGGGTACCCATATCATATTGGTGGCCTATTTCTATTTCCATCCTCTAAATTTCCTTAACCTTATCATACTTTCAATGTTTCTCCAACCTATAGTTAGAGTACTATTTGTATTGAAAGGAAACCTTGACTGAGTCACTCTCTTAGGGAAAGTTGAGATGGTGTTAACCCTGTATACCTATGCTCTCTTCATCTCTATACTTATTGATAAGTATTTATTGATATATAAGGTCCTTGAATACCCTCCACACTCTCTAGGTTCCATCCTAGCAGTCAATACTCTATTATCTTAACTTGCCCAAATACGCATGTGGGTGCCTAAGTGAGGTTTGTCTCTCAAAGGATTTAGCAATAGGAATGGGTCCTGAGTGTAGAGTAGTGATGATTATGAGGGTAACATTATAGAGGGTGACTTAGGGATGAATTATATTTATGTCATTCAAATTTATTCTGATGGTTCTTGCATCCCCTATGTTCACATTTGCAAGGGATAAAACATTATACACATGGTAGTCATAGGCTTGTAAGACTTTAAGGATATACTTGACCATCTGGTGGCTCAGCTGAGCATTTCAAGATATGTAAGGTTTTAATGGACTAAATTAAACCATTACCTATTTTAAAACATCCTTCTCTTCTAAATCCATTTCTTTGAATGCTCTGTAACCTGAGGAGGTACTACCTGTAGCTTACATAAGTGCAAACATGAAGGTTTATTTTCTCCCACACCCTCACACAAGTGAACTATGGGTGGGTAATACCATGTAATGACCTTAAGGGCCTCTAAAACACTCATACAAACACAAATTTTCAAAATCATTCCAAGAGTACACCAAAATTGATGAAATTTTGACCCTTGCATAGATAAAGAAGACATTTTAACTACCCAAATTATTAACTATTATTAATAAAGTATATTCCATGAATTTTCATACCAATGACAAGAATGGGAAGGTTAATATACCCCCTTCCTTTTCCCAATATATTATCTCACCATATTCTCTCCCCAGTACAGATTGAGCACAAACCTGAAGCTTATCCATGGCTAACAAAGAGCTCGGTGGGAAAAGTGAAATGGTTTTTGACTTGTTTTACATATTTTGGAGGTGAAACTTATTTATAATGTCTACCATGATCGTTGATGCAATATCTAATCTCCCCTTGTACGTAAATGATCATATAGGTCTATATAACCCTGTAAACACCTTTTTTGCATTTTCTTCATGTTTCATTTCTTGAAATGCCATCTGAGGATGAAGGGAGGGAAAATAGAAGTAAAACTATGTTTCAAAACCTAGTGGTATGATTAAGGAAGTTGAAAGGATGCATCCTTCTCATGTGTGGGTCACATTTGGTGAGTGGGAAGTGGATTTGACCCCTAAAATGGACCTTTTTAAGCATGAAACATCTTATTATGCTTGTATGATGGTAATGAAACTCCTTTTGGGACCCTTTTAATGCAATAAGACACCTGAATACCCCTTTCCCAAAGTTTTATAACATAATATATACTCATATAGCATATTCTAAGGTCATTTTATGACTTTGAAGGGTGAATCAATGCTTAAAACTGGTTTAGATGGGTATGTAATATAAAATGACCTTATGTACAACTTATACCTCATGTCATGACTTTAAACAAGGTTTGGACACCCTTATACATCTACTAATAAGGTCTTCCTTCAATAAATTGCTTAAAATAGGCTAAAACCATGAGAACTAGAAACCTAAACCTTGTCAAATTACCTTAACTTCTACTAAAGATCCTTAATTTTGTTAAATAGAGAAAATAATACTCTCTAGGCTTCATGAGACATTGACACCCTTCTAATGACTTCAAGGACCATCATGATAGCTTAACACATACTCTATAGGCCCAAAATAGCTATGACATAATGACTTTACAAGTAGGCTCCAGCATATAGCATGACACCTTTAATAAGTAATAAAATGCTTTCAAGGATACTTAGGAGACTATGACAAGATCTAGACCATCATATGTAGGCTTAGAAGGGTTTTCATGATAAATTTTGATTGCAAGGGTTGAAATTTAGCTTGGGATGTTAAATTTTTCAACAAATCCAAAGAATAATGACATATTCAAATGCCCTCAAAGATGAAGGAAGCATAAGAAACACAATCAAGTCTATTCTAGGAAAATTAGAAATATAACTATGTAATACAAATCTATGTAAATGTTAGGATGAATATATATTGTGTCTAACTAGTGATGGTTGGAAAAAAATCTAATCAATGAGTGGCAATGATCAACATCAAGATATATCAATGCATAAATTGGAATGTATGGTATGTAAAGATAGAACCTGGTAGTAACAACTATGTATGAGATGTCTCCAATGGGTGGACATATCCAATGAATAAACTTAGATCAGTATATAGGCCCTAGTGGGTAGATGATATCAAGTTTGGATTAGTATAGTGGATCAAAGTCCTTTATGTAATCTACAAGTACTCGATAAGAACAAGTGAAGCATATGTGTATGAATTAAACTAACTATACTAGGATAGTTAGCAATATGCAATATCTGGAAAGTAGTAGAAATGTAAACATAGCATTGCATACAATTTGTAAATTTTGTGTTTTGTAAATATTTGAATGTTTTAGTATTTTGACATGTTATAATGTTTTTATGTTTTATGAGTATAATCTATGTACAAGAAAATCATAATAAACTATGTACAAGGAGAAAGAGAGAGAAGGAAGTATGTATAAGAGTAGGAACCATACTAACTAATTAGTCTCATGGGAGACTCACTATCACCATGACCTATATTAAATAAGGGAATTGTGATCATGCAGATAGTGTGAAAGGGCAAATGTGAGCCCATGATTTGTTGTACTATGTAATGTGAGTCTGAAGCTACCTATGTAGTGGCGTTATGATGTTGTGGCACTAAATATGATGCTTGATGAACTATAGGGTTCTTAGGAACCCATCTAGTAGAAGAATAAGCTATAGGTAATGTAGGTGCCCTATGTTGAGAACCCCTAGAACATAATAAAAATATTTTAATCGTAAACTGAGTAGAAGGTCTTTTAAAATTTGTGATGTATATTTGACAAAGGGGTCTCTCTAATAATGGTCTCCATGGGAGAGTATGCATACATGTAGATACTATAAGATTAGACCTAGCCTATATTGATGACTCTACTAAACACTGTGATGTATGCATAGAAGCTTTAATCTCTATTATAACTAATAACCATGAAATATATGGTAATGGTGCTAGAATTATAACTAGTGTTTGTGTTAGTACTATAGCTATAAATTGAGCTAGAACTACATGTGGTATGGATAGAGGATACTCATATGGGACACCTTCAACCTTAACAACCTAATTATCATGAATATATTTCAAGAATTGGTGTACTATAGATGGGATGGCTTGGAGCTGCTATAACTATGGCCTACCCAATAATTTATCAAATACACCTACACTAGGTACTACTAGGAACCAAGTGTCTATGTGTGCTGATCTAACCTATAATGAAAGAAAAATATCCCTAATAAAACTCTGAACATGGCCACTAAAACCATTAATGATTGTATATATGGGGGAAATATAATAATTTTTGTAACCAAAGTGATGTGAGAGTGTTATAGTGTACATGATTATGCTTGACTCATTGGTAACCATAACATTATGAGTAGGATGGTGGTCTATGTATGCTCTATCAAGAATACATGTAAATATGTGTCATCATCGACAATCTCCTACTTTTAAAATGTGATAAGCGGTCTAAGTGGAACTATAATATGATACATGACAATTATTTTATGTAGTGTATGTGTCTCCTCTGTAACTATGTGATATGAATCTAGTGGTGGATACACCTGGTATGTATAGTGAACACCTGATGTGCCCCTACCTCATTTGTTGTATGCTTTGGGAAAGGATCTAAAAATATATTTAATGTCTTAGCCTCTATTTTTTATTATTTTAGTGCTTCTATAGGGGTTCCCACATCAATAATGTTAGCTCAATGAGATCTTATATCTTATGTTTTATGTTAATGCATATGTTTATCGTATGGCATATTGCCTTGTGATACTCACAGAATGCATTTAAATCATAACTCTTTGGAAGAGGTAGTGTCATATCAACATCTTTAATGGGAGGGAGAGATATGACATTGAATTCCAATAGTTATTGTAGAACTCATGTTGGTGACTATGGAAGATTAATGAAGACTCTACACTAAGGAATGGATAATACCAATCTAAGAAATGGCTCGAAAGCTAAATTGACTATGGATTTTTTATCACTTTTATTTTGTATGGCCCTTACCTTGTATGGAGGTTTGTTTTAAATTTTAATAGTTTATTCTAATCCATTTGCATACTTGAGTTTGCCCATTGATAAGAGTTTAACCTCTCTTTCCTTGGTTGTACATCATAAATTTATGAATGTAGAAAACTTCTTGAACAAGATAGCTTTATGTGGTGTTGGTAGTAGAGTATTTTTAAACATATCCTAAGTCTCTTTTCTTTCCATGGGGTTATTTAATTTGGATAATATTATCTTGAATCATAATACATAATCTATGATAGGCTCATTTGACTTTAGCTTTAACTATACCTCTTATGCATATGATATCTTATCACTGATGTTGATAGAGAAGTGTGCTGGGAATATGTTGGCTAAAGGATTGAATTCTATGATAGATTGATTTATAAAATCATAGAACCATTGTAGGTCATAATCCTTGAGACTACATGGAAATAACTTTGTAAAAAGCTAATTTTTGGACACATAATCCAATCACGCTACGTGAAAGGATCTGAGTTGATGCTCTAGGTACCCTTACCATCATATAATGTAATCTTGGGTGCTATAAAATTAGATGGAAAAGGAGTTGATATTATGTGATGTGCCAAAGGTGTATGTAAGATAATGTTGGAATCCAAGGCATGTGATGTCCTAGTTTTTCCCTTATCAAGATGTAACACCTTAGACTACAAAGTATGAATCTCATGTATAAGGGATTGTAAATCTATAGTAGAAGGACTAGCCACAAGTGGCGTAAATGTCACTAATGGTTGAATAAAAATCTTAGGTTTTGTTATCTAAGTTGGTTGAGTTGGCCCCACTAGAGGTGTGACAAAATTATTAATTGGGGGAGTTGATTATTGACCATTATTTATCTTATTCTTGATTTCTAATATGGCCTATAGAATATATGCATGATCAAGGGGTTGTTCCCAAATTCTATCTCTAAATCCTTATAATACCTCATCTTTTTTCATAATTATATCATCATTGTTACTTGGAGGGAGTGTGTCTTGATTCTTAATGTGGACCTCATCTTTCTCTTGGTTGTATTGTTCATCTTCAAATGCATTTTCATTGAACTCCACATAATTAGGGTGTGAAGGATTCATAACTAAAGCTATAATAGGTTCCTTGTCCTTTTTATAGGCTCAAATAGTAGGAATTTGAATATGCTCTTTAGGATTACCTCCTAGTCTATCACTTATTCTTAATGGAAGAAAGATAGATTTTTTAGATGGCATATAGTAAACAAATTGAAATAAAGATAATAAAATAGAATATATGAATTTTAAAAACTTAATAATAGCTAATGAAAATAAAAAAGGATACAAACCCTGAGAGCATCTAGGGTTGGGATTTTTATAATCTAAGGTTTCTTTGCAACAATTTAAAGTATATGTAAAATAAATTGAAACCCTAATGTGAAA
Source organism: Torreya grandis (assembly GCA_037957365.1). Lineage (NCBI taxonomy): Eukaryota > Viridiplantae > Streptophyta > Pinopsida > Cupressales > Taxaceae > Torreya > Torreya grandis. The sequence continues at coordinate 6,331,568 of JARHVA010000250.1, read as the reverse complement.
TTGATTTTGATTAGCTAGGTTGTCTAAAAAAATTAGAAAATCAAAATTATGCAACCCTAAATTATTGCACAAAAATTTGGATTAATGCAAGCTAGGGTTTGAAGTAAATATTCAAAGTAAGACAAGTTCACCACATTATTTAACCTTTTAGGGTTTAACTATGTAAATTCTATGTTTAGATTAAAGGGATGAAATGTCTAAATCAGTGAAATAATATTCAATAATTATGCATCGATTTGTTATAAATTTTGACCTTATTTGAATTTGTAAAAATAGTATTAAATAGGCTTAAATAGAAACTTATCTAGAAAGTGACTGTCATAGATGATCTAGGTTATAAAAACTAGGTTTTGGATAGTTTTGAGTGTCATCAACAGAATTATATGATTTGTTTGCTCACTGGATAGTAGTTTCCCACCTAGAAAGTAGTTCCATGTTATTGTAGTATCCTCAAAATGGTGTTAGTGTCCTCTTTTTAGGAATGTTCCTATCTTTTGGGATCACTTGAACTTATATTTTTAGGTCCTATTCCTATGCACATAAAATTTGGAACTCTATAGTGTGCCTAGAAAAATTGATTTATTTTTCAAACCCTAATCCTCCTTATAATTATGGAATGAGAAATAATTGTGTGTTCATTATTAGGATAGGTTAGACATCTTTAATACCCCACTATGAATAGAGTTTCCTACATACTATTACTCTGAAGAGAGATCAATCTTGATGTATTTTTCCAACCTAATGCTTACTACAAATTCAATTGAATGCTAGAATGAGAGTGGACTTAGATGCCTTAAATATGCTTGAGATTTGAAATATTTGAAATCTGGGTTTAGGTATATTATAGATGGTAGTATGCAGAAGTAGGGTAGAATATGGATCAAATACCTTAATTTTTCTCAACTAATATTTTATTTGAATAGTCTTTTGTATATATTTTCCATCTAGTCAATAGAGGTCAAATAGTCTTGTATTTATAGAGATTTTAAAATTGTATATATAATAAAATGTGCTTAGGCTAACCTTAGAAGGGGAACACATTTGAAAAATTACATGTTCAAGAGAGTTATGTCTAATGATAGTAGCGCTCAGTTGGGGACACTAGTGCCATGTGGTTGTAGTGTCCCAAATGTGGCACTAATGTCCACCTTGTAGATTACTAGGAAAACTAGGTTGGGATCTAAGAAATCTATCCTTAAATTGTGTTTTGATTTGATGATACGTGTTTGTAGTCTACAAAATGATGGAAAAAGTGTGTCAAAGTCTATAGGATAGGTCTAGGGCTAAGTTATGGATAAGCTAACTCAAGCAACACTCTTAGCATCCAAATACCACTTTTAGGTGATAACACCTAGAGCCCTTCCAATAGTTTTGCATTTAGAGCTTCATAGAATTTTTAGACACTCATATATGATATGAGACACTATAAAAAGTCATATATAACCATCCTTTCACATACTTGAGTTATGCATGTATACATGAATCTTATTCACATTCTTCCATGGATATTCATCCATATATGTGCTCAAATTTCCTGAATTTTCATAGTTGTTACAAATGATTTCCCTAGTCTTTACCTAAATAAATTAACATTATTATTAGACTGTATCTTAATCTCATATCATTGTTCCTTTTTTTAGATAGGTTTTTAATTCCTAATATAGTTACACCACTATGTACCTATCCACTTACGTAAAACCTATCTATGCACCCTTTAACATTTTTTCCCAAAATTCAAATTATTCATATGGGTCATCTCATATGTATTGCTTGTCAATTCAAATTAAATTACCCAAAATATTCAACTATATAAATATATTAAACCTAAACCTATTAATATCTATCACTTATTTATCTATCATTAGAAATTACTCTATATATTGAGAGGAACTATCGTAAAATTTCCAAATCTTAAACCCATAAAAGGAGTAAGCCTTGAACTAAGTTTGAATATAACTAAAAGATCAAATCATAGGTTTTAAAGTGTTGAAATACATACACATGATTGTATTTCATGCAATTATTAAACATTATTGAACACACTCACCTAGGTGGGAGAACTACATTCAATTTAAATTCCCTCTTCAAATAATTGGATACATAAGTAGCACTTGGTCATAGGGGTGGTTGAGGTTATCTCAACCCTTCCCTTTCACCCATTATCCATGCTTTATATTTGTACCTATAGTGCATAACTAGGGTTTGAATCAAGGATAAGGATAACAAATTTATTCATGTAGGATTAAATACATTTGCATACACATGACCTCTTAACATACATAGGTGCATTAGTCAAAATTTTAAAAAATCATTGTATATATGTAGGATAATTCCACACCCTAGAAAATAATGTCGTATTACGTAGGCATCTAGGAAGTGTAGACTTGTCCAAGCTCATAAAAACACTTTATGTCTAGATCTAAACATTCACAAGACCATTCCAAACTATAGTTAACAAATTTACCCTATCATAGACCTACACATACCAAAAATAAGCTAAGTACTTCATTCCTCTAGTGTTTTCTATAAATATCATGTTACTTTATTCTACTAGTTACACTCATATTTATTTATTTATTTCACATCTTAAACAAATCTAACTTTTCCATAAGTTTATCCTATTAGGGTTACATTAATCCAAAAATAGATAAAACATATTTGTGAACTCATTCCTTGTTTTGAGTGCAACAAATGCTAGATTCCTTAGGGTTTCTTTCTATTCTCCTAGGGTTTTAGAATTTTGTTTTTATCTATGACTTTACATTTTAATTAACACTTAATAATAATGGAAGGCACAATTAATTTTGATGGAATATTTTATGATTTTGATAGACAAAACATAACTTAATACCTTCATATGAATACACACAAACATGATGCATTATTACATGAAACTAGAGATGAAATTAAAAAGAATGCTAAGATGGTCACATATGAGGATCAACATGAACTCTTTCCTAATAATAATACACCTTTTGGAGGTATTGACTCTAAAATAAGTTACCATACTATTACTATTTCTATTATTCCTATGTTTAAACCTTTGGTTACACGTGATCTCACCTAAGGTATGGGGGAAACACAAATACTTCCTAATTTCACTATGGCTATCACTATACAACATACTCTCATACTTTTTATGGTTATTACTCATGTCACACCATCCATTGATATACATATTCCTATTTCAAACATTTAAACCCTTGTGTAAATAGTTATTGATATGTAGAGTAAGGTTTTACAATTACAACAGAATTATTATAGAGTAGACCATACCATTAATTATCATGCATTATTACATAAGCCACTAGTTCTTGAGATCTTAGCTTATCCCTTATCAATAAGTTTTTTTTTTCCAAATCTTACATTGTATGATGGTAAGGGTGATAAATAATAACCTCTTCTATCCATTCATGTAGCATGTTTGGACTATGCATCCAATAATCATTTATTGACTAAGTTGTTTCCATAGATTCTTAAGAAATATGTCTTGTGTTGGTTTTATGATCTTTCTTTTCATTCATTTTATGCATTTAATCCTTTTTCTGATCAATTTATAACATAATTTTCAATCAACATCAATTAGAATATGTCTTTTTCTCACATTAAAAAACTTAAACAAGGATCCAATGAGCTTGTTAACGATTATGTGCTCTATTAAAATACTATGCCTTCTAAATTGACAAATCAAATGGATGATAATGAATTACAAGATATAGTTAAGAAAATATTTCTTGATCCTCTACAAAATATATTTTTTTCAAGTGATTCCAATATTTTGATGAATTATGTCACACAGTTAAAGATAGAGAAGTTAAACTTATTGTAATGAAGAAGCTAAATTATGGTACAAACCCTCCAACTAATTTTAGTGCTAATTTTTTGAGTAAACCAACTTTCATATAAAACTCAAGTGATAATAATAATTATGCAAAATCAATAATTAACATAGTTTCACAGCCAACAAATTAGTTTCTTCTCTCATCCCCTCTAAGGAGGCAATTTTCATACTTACCAAAATGTCCTCACAAGGTATTAAAAAACTAATTTGAGTGCAACCTTATTTATCACCCTCCCCAAAAATGGGTTGATATGAGAAAGCCTAAATCAAATGTAATTAATAGTATGCATATTATGCTTATCATATATGTGCAAGATATTTAACTAATAGGTGCATTAGTTTACGATATAAGATACAAGATTTGATAGATTACAACACAGTTGATCTTAACACATATACAAATGAGTTAAAGGTATAGGCTAATGGGGATGCTAAGTTGAAAATAATTTTTGATCCCTTCCCCAATCATGCAACACAAAATACTACTACTAATCCTAAAGTGCATAGGCACATACTCCCTTGAATTCTTATATTTATAATAATGAGAAAAAACATCATGTAGATAGTATTATCAACACTCTTCAGACCATATAGACAAATATACCTATTATCACATTTGATGAGCATGATATTGCTCAAGATTATTATTTTGCTGAGATATTATTTATACACACATACATTTATTTGCATCACATGCATAGTGTAATGATAGGTAATGGTTCAAGTGAAAATATTTGCACCATGACACTCCTTACTAGTCTTGGATGTACACAATCAAAATTGGTGGATAAAAAGAAGACTTTTAAACCATTAAATGAAAGGAAATATAACCTTATTTTGATGATTTTATTATAACTTTATTTGTTCTTTTAATAGTTGTTACTTTATTCTTATTTTACTAATTATAGGGGAATATGACATGTGATTAGGATGTCTTTGTATACATAATATGTCTGTAGTACCATCTTCAGTGCACATATGTGTTAATTATATACATGGTTATATGGTGGTCATAGTTTCAGGTATTCCATATGAATATCCTTTTTAGTAGGATATTACTCCTCCTACACCCCCACCATCATTGTAGTCATTTGAACAACCTACTAAGATTCATCCTATTTAGACAACTCAAAATAAGTTAAAGGATTTTTCTCACCAACAAATACTACAGCTTTCATTACATCATAATTTTATTCAAGACTCACAAGAACTATTATCTAACCCATCACATCCTAGACTTGTCTTAAAGACTTCTTTGTGTGTTTCACAGTGAACATAGACACATTATTTTATGATGCATCAAATTCCATGCATTACTGTGATTCATAAATTTACATACCATGCACATGATTATATGGTTGATGATGATCATGATGGATATGTCATAGCATGAGATTATTTTTCATATTTTGACACAGATACACATTTTACTACTTGAACATAATAGTTATCATTATACATGTTTGAAACATGACCTACATATGACCATCACATTGATGGGATCATTGGTTAGTATCACATAAAAATTATATAAAAAAATATATTCAAAAAAATAGGACCTATGCATGATTTATATTTCTTGTTTACATGATCAATTTTTGTTATCATATATAGTAATTTTTTGTTTCATGTTATACATGAGTGAGATTCAGCACATACAAGTTTCATATGACATGGACACATAGATGCAAGACATTCCTAGACCCATGAGCTACCATCTTACATTGGTGGCATGTTTTTTTTAGAGGCACCTTACTAGTTTACATAAGTTTTATCTTTATTTGACCATTTATATTTGATCATATTGTGCTAATTTACACTGATTACACATGATTTTCTATGACTCATACTACTTAGAGTGTTATTTCACTAGATATTGTATTTTTCTATCTATGATGATGACATACATTGATTTTGTAGATTAGCCTTGCTTTTTATATGCATGGTTGATGTTGTTGTGTGCTACATAATGTGATACTTGCTTCTTTATTACATTTTTTGACTCTTTATTTTTTTGTGTTTGAATATGATTTTAAGTGAAACTTGATTGTCCATTGTATTTGACTCTAATTTTGTGTGACATTTGATTGTCCATTATGTGTGGCTCTTACCTTATTTGACATTTAATTTTCCATTATGTGCATCTCTTTCCTCATGTGACATTGAGTGTCATTTTTTTTTATGTGTGCCATGGCCATGACATTATGTGTGACTTTGTTTGTTATGGTGGATAAATCTAGGATTTTCTAATGAGCTTGTTTGAGTTGTGATCCATATCATGCACTCCTCTTCTTATCTACAGTATAATGATATATACCATACACTTTTTGTATAGTTATTACTCAATTTATGGATGCTCAATTTTATATTGATTATTCATTAAATTTCTCATTATTATATGCATCTTGACATGACACTTGTATGCCTCAAGAGGCATATCTCATACATTCTCATATGACATATTCTCCACATGTTAGTACATTCTTTACACTTCTTATATCTTATTCTATATACATAATGTGTTGAACTCATATTTTTTATATTATTAATTTGTAGCTTATATTCCTAATCTTGAAAAGGGGCATACAAATTGGATTGTCTTGGAGACATCCTTCACAATCAAATATTTTAGATTCTAGGCACATATTACTTTAGATTGGTATAGGTTTATGCATATTATTATAGGTTTTACTCTGATTATGACATGTTTGTCACATAAATTGGGGATTATATCTCACATTTGTCATGATTTTATAGGAATATGAGTGGCATTTCATAAATTCCTAGAAAATATTTCACAAATTATATGACTCAGATTACATATATCATCCAATCAGGGGTATGTACAAACCATATGTTCATATTTTCACAAATATTATGATACTTTAGCACAAGTTATTAAACTCACGTTACACATATTACTGGATTGAGAAAATATGTGATACATTCTACAAAAAAATATACTTAGGCATTTCTCAGGAATTACCTAGATTGAATCATATTATCTATTTGTAGCAGATGATTTAAAAAAATTAAGTAGATTCTCAAGAATTTCTTAGATTTATTGGAACCCATAGTGGATTCCACTTGGCATATATAGTTAATTGTGTGTGACTAAAGTTTTGTTTAAATTAAATTCTATGCACTTATTCATTTTCAATGAGGATTTTGGTATATTTAACTCAACTCATGGTTTTAATAGTTTCATCTCCAAGGGCATGATCACCCCATTCTCTATTGTTTCCAAAAGACACATTAGTTCACATGCATACAAGTGTATTCATTACTTAATAATTCATTTCAAATATTTTAAATTTTTTACTTCATATTTATATCATAAGTAAAAATTTATTTATGCATGATTCATCACAAGTTTTCATATAGTAAGGCACAACACTCAGTACCTACTTAAGCACACCTATTGTGGTTATCCTTATGTATAAACCTTTATCCTTTTACTCTAGAAATTCCATTACTAAAATAAATGGAGGAAAATATAGGCACTCATATTTTGTATTATATACTTTGGAATGTCAAATTTCATCAGCCTTTAACATACTTGACTTATGCATGCATACATGAATCTTAATCAAATTCTTCCTTGGCTATTCAACCACTTATGGGCTCAACATTCTTGAATTTTTATAACTATTACACATGATTTCCATAATCTCTACCTAAACATTTTAACATGTCATTATCAAGTTTTCTTTTGATCCCATATCATTGTTCTTATTTTCTAGATAGATTCACTAATGTGGACCTATCCACTTAGCTGAATCTGTCCACTTAGGTCGGACATGTCCCCATTGCCTTTAATATATTTTCCCCCTAAATTAAAATTATTCATAGAGGTCAACATGTATATTTCATATGTTTTTTAGAGTAAATCACCTAAGTAATTAGCTTTATAATCATATTAAGCTTAATCCTATTGATATTTGGCAGTGCATAAGAGGAACTATCTTAAAACTTCAAAACCTTGAACCTGTCAAAGGAAAAATATTTATACATTATATGAATACCACTATGAGGTCAAATTTATTTTATAAATTATTAAAAGGCATACATATTTGTACTTGGTGTGTTAGTATTACACAAGACTGCACACAATCATCTAGGTGGGAGAACTACGTTTGGTTTGACTGGCACATGGTAATAGGAGGTGGATGAGGTCATCTCAACCCTTCCATTTCACCCATTTTCCCTATTTTACATTTTTTCCTATAGTGCATAGCTAGATTTCAAAGCAAGGATAAAAATAATAGTTTTATTTATACAAAATTGAAGTCATTTGCATATGCAGGAGCTCTTATAGATGTAGGTGCATCAATCATAATTATCATATATTAGCATAGAGATGTAGGATGTCTTTTCACCCTAACAGATAGTGCCACACTTTTTAGGTATCCAAGGAATGAAGACTTGTACAAGCTCACATAAACACTTAGTTTCCATATCTTAGCATTCATATGCCCATTATAAAATTTTGTTGATAATTGTATCCTATCACAAACTTACACATACCAAAAATAAGTTAATTACTTTATCCTTCCAGTGCTTGCTATATATAAAAAGTTACTTTATTCTACTAGTTATACTTAGATTTGTTTGATTATTTTACATCTTAAGCAATCTAAATTTTCCATAATTTTATCATATTAGGGTTACATGAATATAAAAATGAATATTTAACATAAGTTTATTCTCTTTCACTTATTCATTCTTTAAGCTATTGAATGAAAGCCTATTTGAAGGAGTATATTTTAATCAACCACAATTGAAGCTATCTAAATTGATTTCAACCTCACCACTATGTCCAAATCATCTAATAAAGTCATATTTTACTTTCAATTAATCAAAAATGAACTTTTGGTGCTCATTTTACAGAGTTTTTAATCTAGACATTAATTGCCTCATGAAAAGCACTTTTAAAAAATTTGTATACTTTGTTTAACTTTCTTAATTTTAAAAAAATAAAAAAATATAATTTTTTATTTTATTTTATTTAAATTTAGAATAATTATATTATAAAAAAACTAAAATAAAGCCTTAGGGAAAGGAAACTTTTTATATGCAAAATAAAAATCAACTTGACCTATCTTCTATGCTCTCAACAAAGGCCAAATATGTGATCCTTGAACTTGCACAACTCAATTTTCCACATCCCCCATAGACCAAATTATTCCAAAATATCTATCTTGGGTCCATCTCATTGTTTATTACACCTTGTCTAATCATTTTCCTCCATTGTCATCATCTACATAGTTTTCATTCCCTTTTACTTGTCTCACAAGCCATGAAACATTGTGTCACCCACCCACATCCTCTTGCACAACATCTTCCATTCCCCTATTTATGTCACCTACTATGTTTATAATTATTATTATGTATCCCTACTACTCCACCCACCCATTTTTGTTTTTACACCTATTTTTTTGCATCACTATACTACTATGTTGTCTTCCCCCCACCTATTATGCTTTGTTGTGTCAATAGTTTATCCTTTAAGAGCCTCTAGCCACATATGTGCTAGGTTTAAGTAGGTTATTCACCTTAGGTTCCTAAAAAATCATACACTTTGAGCCCAACCTAGGCACCTCAGGCTAAACCCTGTCTTTTATACTTTCTAGATCACATCTAGCCTCTAGTGAAACTTTGTGCCTTGTGGGCCTTCTTTGTTATTTTTATATCTCATGAACACTTTGGTCCCTAGCGATATAAATTGACCCTTTTTCATTCTAAGGTGATTTTATGCTCTCTCTAATTTCCCCTTGCACTCTTTGGTTACCCCTTGTACTCTCTAGTGACCCCTTGTGAGATTTGGTGACCACCTATGCTCTTTAGTCCCTAGACCACTTCAAACATTTTTTGAAACTAGACATTACAAAATATTTTCCTTTGAACAAGTAACCTATCTTTCCAAAGTGATCATTAAATTATTTTTTATGCCTCGACTATAATTTATTTTTCTTAAATCCATATATCTTGATCCTCTCTAGTTCACACCATTTTCAAGAGTCATACATTACAATGCCATATATTGGTTGGCTGAAAGGATTTTTTAGTGATTTCTTTTTCACTAAGTCTATTTTTCATATATCTTCACACTGGTGAAAAATTATTTGGAAGACTCAACCTGATGCTAATGTTATTAATAGTTTCTCAACTTCCACATAGATCATTCCCACTTAAAAATTGCATAGCTTCTACGTGTGAAATAACTACTTGGTGTTTTATCTGTGAGCTCTTAGCATTTGTGCTAAAAATCGTAGGGAAAAAGTTCATTCTCACCATTTATAAATAATTTTTTTCAAGGCCTATATTGAGGACATACTTGTAAGTTAATATACTAGTTAAATGGATTAGGAATCTAATCATCTAGCTATTAACAAATGGGCCAAATGGAATAAACATTATGATGAAAATATAGGAATAATCAACAAACATTGTCCCTTCAACTATAGTTTCACTTCCAAAGCATCATTGAGACATGTTAAGTTTTTTATATCTTACATAAACTCTACAAGAATAATAACAAGATGTAGGCATGTTAGTTGGAAAATTAGCTTGGTGTTTTTAGGCCATAAAATTATCCTCAATTTGAAAATTTAATCACTCAAGTCAAGTGCTTGATACTTTTACTATTGATTTAAGATTTATAGTACTAATGAATAAATCATCATGATTATTTTGCCAAAATTAAGTCATCATTGCTCAATATTCATCTCAAATCACTACACATACCAAGATTCCTTGGGCACAACATATGTGGCACCAAATTTTGTTAATTTTTATGAGGAACCTTAAAAAGTCTTTTTCATTTGTCACATCTGATCTAAAGGTGTTAATTAATGGGAATTGGTTGTAATTAAAAATTATGAGAACTTCCAACCTAATAAAGTAAAATATAACAATCCTATGAAATGAAAATAGAAACTAAAGTATCATCCTAAGCATGATCAATCGACTTAGCATAACGTTTTTACTTAAAAAGATAGATGAAAATGAAAATTCATAAAGAATAGAAATGGTAATTATTTAATTTATTATATCACTCCAATACATCATGAAACATCTTATTATAATATAATTTTATCTTTAGAAGTAGAGATAAATAAAATCAAGTGTATTATCTCCAAGATAGGAGGAGCACTTTTAGAAAAAACATGTGGATCACCAATGTGTGAAATTGATTTTGGGTTCAGAGGCCTCACATCGTATCTATAATTAGTATGAATTTTTAATTTTATTAGTGAAATCCACATAAATGAGATATTTTGGGGAACCTCTAGTACCTTAGTTATTGATAGTGAATAGTCCCTTGAGATGGAGAATGGAATGTCCAAAAAAATTCTCCATGCTCTATAAATTTTATACAACTTAAAATCCACGTATTATATTTCACATTTAGGTGAAGTAAAAGTAGTTTTGTTCACTCCTAATAATTTTTTATCAAAAATTCAAAGAACCAATCAAATATTGTAACCACTGATAAGGTTGATAATCAAGAAAAATTATACAAGTTTGATAGATTAGTGTTTGATCAACATTCTCAAGTCATGATTTATTATGTATATAATTTTAGTAAACTCTAAAATAATATTTTTTGGAACCTAAAGTATTTTTCATTGTAATACCTCATTAATCACAATAATTTTTAAGGGTTTATGAAAGTTTCCTTTAGAGATGGAATTTGTCTGAGTTTTAAGCTTGGAAAAAAACACAAGGAACCTTTTGCTTAAGGAAAATTTTGTATGGAAAGTGAAGGTTAAAACTCATTTATTGTGACCTCATTTCATTCCCTCATGTTTCATTTTATAAATATAAATATGTTCTTACATTCATTAATGATTTCTATTGTAGGAGTTGGGTCTATTATTTGACAAAAAAAAAATTAAAGTCTTTGAGTACTTCAAAATTGTCAAATTATTAGTCAAAAATATGTTAAATATAAATATTAAGCATCTTATAATATATTATGGATGATATTATTTCAAAAACTATATGATTAGCCTCTTTGAAGAGTTAGGCAGCCAACTCTTTCATATTGTGTCATGCACACCTCAGAAAAATGATGTGTCCACACATAAGAAGCATATACTTAAAGAAATGGATAATTCATGGTGCTTATAAGGACTTGAATTATTAATTTTTTGATAAGATAATCCATTTTATGAACTACATCTAAAATTGTGCTCTCCATTCAATAGTGTGAAACATTACTCTTGAAAAAAAAGTATCTGACATTAAGCTAGATGTTTTAGTTTTTTAGTTTGTTGGTGTGATGCATTGTCACCTATCCCAAATGATATGTGTAATAATATGGAAATGAATATTATTCCTTGTATTTTTTTTGGATATTATGAATATGTAAAGGCATATCATATTATTTTACTAGGCACCATTGACATGTTTTAGTAATGAGATATGTTATTTGATGATCAATCTCAATATTTTGAGTTGTTTTACCCTATTATATATGTAACAAGTAAATGTTGTGTAAATAGGTATAAAACTTGATAGATCTATTAAAATTGTAAAAAAAAATCATTTAAGAATAAAATCTAAACGTAAATTAGAACTAATTGAAATTAAAATTGACAAGTGGTATATTATTAAACTATTAAATATAATAAACAATAAGATACTTATCTTTTTTGGTTTCCTATTGAGTGTAACTAATTTTGCATAGTTTAAAATAGGTTATGATAAAATTTTGACTACTCAAAATCTAAATATATTTTAGGATAGGTCTATACTACTTGGATAGTAGCATAGGTTGGTCACGTTTATTAACTATGAACTTGTTTATGTTGATTCTGATAAAACTGTAACTACTCTACCTTCTATACCTATGTATGCTAAGAGGGATGAGATATTTCAATTCTAATATTATCACATGAAATTCATTGTTTTCCTTCTCTTTACCTTGAAAACCCTATAGGTACTTTCTAAAGCTATAAACCTATAAAAATAAAGGGGGATTTTAATAGGTTGAGCTAACACCAATCACCCCCTTTGATTATTGATCATTTCTTACATATTCATATACTCCAAAAATGGAATCAAACCACACATAGTTCTCCCACATAGAGTGATTATGCAATTGTGCTCCTTAATTATATATATGTACCTAGAAATTTGGATTTTATACTTGACAATGTTAGCTCTTGACTTGATTTGAGATGATCTACTCTTAATTTGATATTGATCAATATGAATTAGTGTATAAGATAGATGCTTGATTAGAAATCAAGTCCATTTAAAATGATGTTTTGACCTATTTATATAGGTAAATAATTTGACAATTTCTTTTAATTGACCTTAAAAAATGTCTGGAAAGACCCAAATGAATATTTTTAATTTGGAAACTAGCATTTAATTAGTGAGAGGATGAGGCCACAAAAGATCAATAGGTTCACATTAGCAGACTTGTCTTCTTAGAGAAAACCCATCCTAAAGAATCAGGGATAGTTATCCTAAGGTTAAAATAGTCTAATAAATGATATAAAATAGTTTAAGCATTGAAAAAAAAATTATTAGTAGTAGCAATAAGTTGAGGGGTTGATCCCACAATATTTAAATTACTATAAGAATGGTGAATAAGAATCATGGATTTGGACACAAGGTAGGTAGTTTAAGATATGTCAAAATTTAAGACTTTCAATTCCTTGTGACTATATTTAAGTATCTAAATTTTCCCTCACCTTTATTCTAGTAATGGAATTTCTAGAGTAAAGGAAAAAATAATACTTGACTATGTATAACACACTTTATATTAAATAGGAAACCTCAATTATGTATGGTCATCAAATTTAGTAAAATTTGCAACACCACATGAAGTAGTCATTATTCATATTTGAAATTTCAAAATTTTAGAAATCAAAAATTTTAAAATCGAAAATAGATAAAATGAGGAATATACCTGTAGGGATATGAAACCATATTGTCATGTAACATGTAAAATATGGAGAGGCATTCCCCCTTGTTTAAGCACTTGGATAGATGGTTCCTCATGTTGAACCATTGTCAAATTAAGAGTGATCAAGTCCTAATTTTGATTAACTAATAAAGCCCTTGAGTTGTAATTATGCATGCTTCAACTCTCATAAATGAGTAAAAGTGCCCAGTTTACTAATCCACAAGAAGATGTAACCATGATGGGTTCACTAGAAGTGATAACAAGGCTATTAATTCTTACTAGACTTGAGTGTACATCAACCATAACATAATATAGAACCACACAGTGGCTTCACTAAAATTAATGCCAAGGTCATTAATTGTCATTAGACTTAATTTATATTACCCATAACTAAATATGTATTAACATAATGGATTCATTGAAAGTAATGATAAGGCCATTGAGTGTCACTGACTTGAATGTACATTACCTCTAACAGAACAAATCACACCACTACATATGTTTCTAGATTTTACTTGCATTATTGAAATAAAATGAATAATATCCATGCCCCATCATGACCTTAGTGATAATATATTTGAATTGAAATAAATATTTATCATTGAATTTGTAAATTCCGTTGTATTTGATATGTGCATGGACTAGTATCATGTCTTTTTTAATTTTAAAAATATATATATATATATGTGATCATGAATTAGTATCATGGCCCTTGAATCTAAGTTAAATGATATATAATTCCTTACATATATATTCTCAATTTTAATTGTATTTGAAACCTGTAATTTTTTATCTTATAATTGTTTTACATATGCCCATACATATGTATCAAAGTGTGTATGAATCTGATTTTTGAATTAATTTGAATCTTTGAAACCTATACTCTATCATAAAAATCTAACTTTTTAATTTCTTTGAATCTTTGAAACCTATAATTTATCATATAATTGGATTTTTGAATTATTTTGAATCTTTAAAACATGTACTCTATCATAAAACTCTGATTTTTTAATTGCTTGAAATCTTTGAAACCTATATTTTTCATAAAACTAATTTTTTTGTTCATGCAAGCTTGGATCTCATTGAAAAACCCATAGTAATACCCCCCTTTTGAGATGAGAAATGTAGCTTGAAAGTTACTCATCTCAAAATAAGATTTAAATTTTATCATGTGATAAATATATAATTATGTATAATTATGTTAACATGGAGAGAGTATGTCATCATAGTAATGTGATTGTCATTGAAGCATGTATGTAACATATTAAATGTGAATCATATAAGTGTCATGTATACATAGATATAGCGATGAGGAATGCATTAAAGTAACCATATCTAAATAAAAATATGCATTAAAAGTGTATGATATGGATCATAGAACAACTAATCAAGCTCAAAAACACAAGCATAACACACAATGTCACACATAATGCCAAGGTATGTATATAAAGGACATGTTCAAATGACATGCATATAAGAAAATACTATATACATAGGGTCAAGGGCCACAAGTAATTAGACATGTTTAAATTTCACACATACCAATCAAATATTTCACACATAGGGCTAGGGGCCACACATAATAATCAAGTAATGTCTAGCCTATCATGCAAAAAATAGAAGTATTGAAAGAGCATAAAATAAATCAAAAATAGTCTACTCGATCCATATATCAATATCACATCATAGTAATGTTACATATCCATATAGAAAAATGTAAGATATGAGTAATTAACAAGACATTTTTAATATATGTAATTAAACATGTCATTTTAGGTCATATGTAGATATAATTTATGATAATTTAACATGTAGAATAAGATGCCCCCAACATAGGCATGGCCACTAGGTAGGAAAAAAAAATAGCATCTAGGAATCCATGTATAATATGTATGTTTTGCATTATACTCATACATCTCATGAATTGCATGTGTGTATGAAAAAAATATGCTATCTACCAAACATGTGATAAATAACATATGTGAAGAAGTAAAATAGTAACTCATGTAATGCTCAAGTCTTGATTTTTTATTTTTTGATAAAATTTTGAATGTTTTGGTATTCTTGACATATTTGATTTTTTTTAATTTTTTCACATATTTGGATGATTTTGTATTTTTGACATATTTGGATTTTTTTTTTTAAATATGTGTAAGGACAAGTAGAAAGGATTTGAAAATAAAAAAATGGAGGGATATGAACAATCTGTAACATATGTCAATGCATAATATGCACTACATTTGATAGCATGGCAATGTGAAGAGAGTGAAAGTAATAAATATGCCTCCATTGTATATGTGTATTGAAATTATGTAGCTCAATATCATGTATGGAGATAGTAATTTGTATGCCCCTAGTGGGAAAGAAGTAATGCATGCTCTTTTAGTATTTATAAGTAAGAGTATACAATCATGAAAGCTCACATGGAAGCCAAAGTATATGTAGATGGTGAATATGCAAGATATATAAGTAGCATGCTATAAAATATGTACATTAGAGTTATTACAAGAAAAGTGTCATAGATATTTGAATCGGTATAAATGATCAAAGGACAAGGGATAAATAAATAAAATCCAATAGATAAAATAATTGATATGAAATAAACTATGTACACATGTGTGTCAAGATATAATAATAAAGGTTATGAAGAGGGAGAATGAAACTATGTACAATGGAAAATATTGAAGTTTAACCAATGATTTGGTCAATAGGACATTCCCACATAGTTCCTACATATAATATGTAATCCACTTCAAATTTATGTGTTAATCCACTAATTGAGATGGGATTTAGATTTTTAGGTCCTATATTTTCAAGAGTATCATACAAATCCTTTGTATAATCATAATCATGATCATAATAATATTTTGTGACCTAAAATTATGATATACACTCTTATCATTATTTTCATCTGTATGTTAAACCAAATGAACCATACTATATATTTTTCATGTTCTTTTTCTTTTCCATGTGTTGTATTAGGTGCTTATATTGTGATTATATTAGTTGTCTTTACTAGATTTTAGGTAGAGAAGTATTTTCCCTTTTTTGTTCTTGCTTGACTAATTCATCCTCTCTTACAATTGTAACAATTATATTTTCATTCTCAAATGTGAACTAATCATAATATTTATCCAATGTTTCCCCCAATTAATCTCATCCATGATTTTCCTAGTTTTACATTGTATTGATCCACAATAGGGTTGTTATGAAGTATAGTTGAACATGTTTTTGACCAAAGTGTTATTGGTAATTCAATTGATCCAATGCAGCACTGAGACCCAGTAATATTACCCAAGTCTTGACTATTATACCTAATATGTTGGATAAGTGTCATTCTACATATATTGTCTTCATGAAAATATTCAATCTCAACTTTAGTATATTTCTTTCCATCGATATGAATACTAAGAACCAAAGACTATAGATATGAAGAAAACTTTGTAGTTGCCTCTTTTAGAACCATATTAGCCTTATTTTTTATGTCGTGATTTTGAATTTCCTTTGTGATAAAGCCTTTTTTTAGGATGTTTTCTTTCTTATCTTGAGTATTTTTTTGAAAAAAAAATATTTTAGTGCTTTCTCTTGTAGTAACTTTTCCTTTTCGATTAGTTCCCTTTGTATTTGTTCTTTATGTAACCTTTATTATTTGTCTTATTCCTTTTATATTTTTTATTTTGTCCTTTTTATGTTTGAAATTATTAATTTTTATTCATTATTTTGATAATCCATATATTTCTAGTTGTTCCCTTTATAAATATCACTTTTCAAACTTCTCCTTTAGTTCTACTTGTGGTTGTTCCTTTAAAAGTGTAACATTGACTGTAGCATGTTAAGGGTTGTACATATGTGCAATCTTGGCTTCAAGTGATGTAACCCTTAGACATAAATCTTGAAAATTATCTTGATGTTATTATGAATCAATACTCTAACAATTTTTTTCACTTTGATAAAGTTAATTGTCTTAAACTATAACATTTCCTTTGTCCTTGGAGGATTGTGTTTTTGTAGTAGTTTTTTTATTTTTCCCTCTTTATTTTATATGAGTCATTTTTCTATGTTCCAAATCCAATATGTGTGAATAACATATGAGATAATTACTCATCTGGATCAATAGGATTAAAATTTAGCTTATGAAATTTGTCATCTATTAGATCTTGCATATCATCCTCATCACTATCATACCGATCCATAACTATGTAATTAGGATCTTCAGAATTGACCAAAAGAGGAAGATTTGGTATATTTAGCTCTTGTTGTATGGTAATTGGTAATTTTTTTATGTATATTATTTAATGCTCATGGTTTTTACTTTGACATGTTTCATGCTTGACTCACCCACCTCATATGTATGCATCTAATCAAGTGGGATGGGTTGTGTGGGTGGTATAATAGAATGATCTTCAAATTATGATTGTGTCATTTTATAATATCTGAAAGGTGTTTCATCTACTAGAATTTTATACTCATTCATATCATATATAAATTTGATACATCTATGGAGTGTAGAATATACATGTATAACTTTAAAAATAATAGAAACCATGTTAGGACCCACTAGTAAATCTAACGTGATAGTTTTAATTTTTTGACAAGGAATATTTTGAATACCCTAATATTTTGTTATGATTTTTTAATTATTTTCATATTGATACCTGATTGTTGTAAGAAATTAGAGCAACAAATATTCATCCCCAAGCAATTATTGATCTACACACGCTTGACTATCTTTTCATGTACCTGAACTTGAATGAATAGTGATATATCTTGATCAATAATATGCTTAAGAGGAAATTTTTCCTTATCTAAGGTGATGAAATTTTTTACATCCTTAATTATATTCATGGTAGAAGTAAATGATGTTAGTTATATATCACGAGGAAGATTTATATCATGCAAAATTTCATATAAGATATTTTTATAGACTATTGATCTCTTTAATATCTACAAAATATAAATTTTAACATAGGTATTTTGTATTTTATCAATTATATTATAACCCTTAGATTGATTGGATTTCCTTGTGGGAGGTAGAGGGGGTTGAGAGGGAACATGTTGACCACTTAAATTCTATTATGGCAGATGAGGTACTAACCCTCATCCAATGTTAACAACATTAACATTGGAATATAATATAAGTCATGGTTGAATAATGGGAGAAGGATGGTAAGTGATACCACTTTGATTTCTAGGGGTAGGAGGTATAAAATGAGTCATGCATGTCATTTGTTATCTTGTGGTGATAGGTATAGACTCATATTATATATTTCAGCAATATGAATTGAGGGAAGGTTGAGATGGAACATTATTCATTTTATCCATTTTATGATATTTAAATTTGATTAGTGCAAATATATATATCATAAGATAGAAACAAAATGCATTTATTATATTCATTATTTGATTTTGAATTTTGACTTTGAAAATGGTATTAGAGGTTTAACTAGGCAAGGTACATTTAATTTTTAGGCTCTCAAATATTTTGATTACACTCATAAATAGTGAACAAATACCAAAGGGCAATAACTGTGGAGGATTCCACCATGTTATAGTCACACTATCCCATCTCTAAGGTACATTTATAATAACTTCTTGTGGCTAACCAATTACTAGTGCACTACAAAACTAATCACTTGAAAGACTTCTTATAGATAAAAATTAAAAAATATATGTGTTTTTTATATATCATGAGGTACATGGAATATAAACTCTGAATATAGTGATTTATAATGGCTTGAGTATTGGATTAGTACCCCTCACACCATGGCTTAGTTAAAATTGAAGACTTATTTTCCCAGAATGACGAGTTTTAAAACTTTCAAAACATAGTTATAAAAATTAAGAAAATAAAATTGAAATCCAATAGAGGGAAAATATTTTTTTATAAATAAAATCAAGAAAAATATGAAACTCTAAGACAAAAACTAGAAAATAAAGTGCTTTTAATTGCATGGGTTCACTAATATGTTTTACCTTATCTTTTATTTAACAAGTAAATGTTGTGAAAATAGGTATAAAACTTAATAAATCTATTTAGATTTCAATATATGACATTTAATAATAAAAATTGAATGTAAATTAGATTGACTAAAATAGAAAATGATGAGTGACATATGCTTAAAATAGTAAGTACAACCAATAATAAGATATTTTTTTTGGTTTATGGTTGACTATAACTGATATTTGATAGTGGAAAATATGGTAAGATGTGATTGTGTATGCTCTAAATTGGAAGCAAAATTTGAAGATATTTATGGATAGGTCCATGCTCCTTGGACAATAGCATAAGTCATTCACGTCCATTGACTATGGGTTTGTCCACCTTGACTATGATAAAATTATAACTACTCAATTTTTTGTAATTGTGTATACTAAGAGGGTTGAGATATTAAAATTATGATACTACTATGTGGAAGTTATTATTTTTCTTCTCTTTTCCTTATAAACCCTAGATGTATTTATGAGAGGTATAAACCTATAATCTAGAGAGGGGGAGTGTAAAGGCCTGCGCTGACACCAATCACTCCCTTTGATGATTGACCACTACCTACATATATAGATACTCTAATTATGGAATCAAGCCACAATAATTTCTCCCACCTAGAGTAATTATGCAATTGTGTTACTTGACTATATATATATATATATATATATATATATATATATATATATATATATATATATATATATATATATATATATAAAAATTATTGTGCCTTGATTCCATAATTAGAGTATCTATATATGTAGGTAGTGGTCAATCATCAAAGGGAGTGATTGGTGTCAGCGCAGGCCTTTACACTCCCCCTCTCTAGATTATAAAACTAAAAATTGAATATATATATATATATATATATATATATATATATATATATATATATATATATATAACTAAAAATTTGGCTTTAATACTTGATAATGTTAGCTCTTGACTTTATTTGAGACGTTTTAAGGTTGATTTGAGGCTACCCTTAGTGATTGATATTTAATTTAGAAAAAATAGGTCAGCTTTGTTTAATGTACAATAACATCAAAGATATATGCTATATTAAGAATCAATTCCCTTTAAAATGATGTTTTGATGTTCTTATATAGTGAAAATTTTTGACAAATTACTTTAGTAGACCTTGAAAAATGTGTAGGAAGACCCAGATGAATATTTATATTTTTTAAACTAGCCATTAATTATCATGGGGATGAGGTTTCACTATGTAGAAAAGTCCACAATAGCAGAGTTGCCTACCTAGAATGAACCTATCCTGAAGAAATAGGAGCAACTATCCTAAGGTTAGAATAATATAAGAGATGATATAAGATAGCTTGAATATTGAATTATAATTTTTTATTATTAGTGATTACAAGATAAGGGGTTGAGCTCTCATATAGATAAATGGATATAGGAATGATGAATAAGATTCATGTATTTGGGCATAAGTTAAATGATTAAGATATGTTAATAATTAACACCGTCAAGTACCTATGACCAAATTTAGATATCTATGGAAGTTAAAATATTTTTATCCTCCTCAATTAGTTTATTATATTCTAAACAAATGATGTAGAGAATCCCTTTGCAAATTTTCAACTTATAACTCTTAACTAGACACACTATGCACTTCACCCTTTTACTAGCCTTGTTTTGACTATTTTTTGAATGCTACAGAAAAAGTATAATGAATTTTGAGAAACCAATTGATATTTTTATTACCCTTTAAATAAATATACCTATGGTTTAAATTTAAAATATCCATTAATCCATTAGTCCAATTTATCTATTTAGGCTTACTCAATTAGCCCTCTTTAGGCCTATTTTCACCTTTATCTTTGGAATTCCATACTATCAATCATGTACAATCCTAAAACCTCAATATTATATTAAATCACCTCAAAATTGATTAGATCACAAAGTTTTATGAAATTTTTCTGGTTGAAATGTTTTATATTACACAAACCCTAGATTAAGGCTTGTGGGAGACTGAGACAGTCTGAGAGAGGTCAAAATCCAACTCTAGGTTCTATATTAAGTTTTAAAGCTTAAAACCAAGTTTGGAAGGTCTGCCTAGACCTATTACATCTTTATAAATCCTTATCAATCATTGAAAAAACCATTTTCTATATAAACCAACTCAAAATGGACTTGACTGAACTCACAACAGGACACTTTACAGGCCTGTGGGTTTAGAAGATGAATACAAACACTGTGAAACACCAATATAAAGATAAATAAACTTAAAATTATGTTAAAAAAATTATCTTTAGTATTCTAAAGTGCTTCTCCAATATTAGTAGTCTAGTTCCTTCAATAAATATAGTCACTCTATAGTCATACAAAGTCTATCATAAAATACAGGATTTCTACCAGTCTCCACATTACCAGCTAACTCCTTGATACCTTATTTCAGTTTTATGATATTATTTAACAATAAAAAATCAATATGAAATAATTTTAGATATACTACAAAAATATTCAAATTTCATTGCATTCATAAAGTATACTATAGACTGATTATAATAAAATGAACCCAAATAGGGGTCTACATAGAACTTCCTTGAATAACAAATGAACAGAGGATATATCATATAGTTTGAAACCAAAAATATCATTAAAATATCCTTAAAAATATGAAATAACCATTTCCAAATTCCATTTATCATTAATAATAAATCATATAGTTTGCCACTTGAATAAGACACACAAAATAGGGGTCTCAATACACCATTCTTAAACAGGGTCTATAAGTCCTTTTTTTGCAAATAGGGGCTTCTTTTTTTCCTCTTTACTCAAATTATTGACTAAAATAATGTACAATAACTATCTACAATTCAAAAATCATGCCTTTTATATCAACACAACTGATTTTTTGGAGAAGTAGTCTATGTTAACAAGAGTATTTTAAAAGGTGACAAAACACCAAACATGATTTTCATGACATATGCCAATTTAGACATTTTAAAATGACTTAATTGACCCTGAATAACATTTTAAACCTATTAAAAACCTTAATTAAACATTTATACACCCTTTCAAGTCCTTAACATACACTAAAAATTCAAATTTTTCAACTACAAGTTTTGGTGGGAAAAACTATATTTGAAAATTCAACCTTTTTAAATGCACTTCTATGCTACCAAAATAAAAAATAAGAAATGTGTGACCTTATAAGTCCATATAAATTAGTTATAAACCTTATTTAATGAAAAATAAGCCAAAATTTCAAAATTTCTCCCTAAGAGTGATGTTCCTACATCATACTCCCAGGGAAGGAAAAGATAACTCATGGGTTGTCACCCATAAGTGATTCTAGATTAATCCCACACTTCAATATGTCATGCTCAGTCATCCAATTAACATCCTCCACTTTATGGTTCTTCCACTTTAACAAATACTTTAAATATTTCTTGTCTCTGGTTCTTTTAGTCACCTATTTGTCCAATATGCATTCCAGCTCCTCTATTTTGGCCTTAGGCAACTATTGTGCCCAAACAAGGCCTAGTGTAGTATCATCACCTACTTTATTTTATCCTTCATCTCCTTATATATAAGGATAAAAATCTAAAACATTAAAAATAAGTGAAATTCCAACTCCATAAGGCAATTTTAATTCATATACATTGTCATCAAACTTCTTGAGAATCTTGCAAGGTCCTATTTTATTCATTTTAAACTTGGTGTATTCACCATTTTGAAATATTTCCTTCCTTATATAATCTAAGACTAAGTTCCTAGCATGGAAATTAACTTCTCTCCTACCCAAATCTGTCTGTTTCTTGTACTTGTCAATACTAGACTCCAAATGCTTTCTCACCTATTTATGCACCTCTTTCATTGCCATTAAAAACTCCTCACCTTTAGAAATTATCTTATCCATATGTATAATATATATAACCTCAAATACACCTCTTGGTTGCATGCTATAGACTACTTGGAATGGGGTCATACCAATTCTCTTATTGGCAAAATCATTGTAAGCAAACTCTGTTTGAGATAACACAAGATCTCACTACTTAGGATGGTCCTTAGACAAACACCTCAATAATTTATCTAGCATTATATTTACCACCTTGATTTGGCCATCTCTTTGAGGATATTAGGCTAAACTAAAACTCAAATTAGTGCCTAGCTTCTTTCATAATGTTATCCAGAAGTGACCAAGAAACTTGGTGTCCCTATTAAAAACAATATTCATGGGCAATCCATGAAGCCTCATAACCTCATTAAAGAACAAATTAGCCACATTTTTTGCATCATTAGTAGTTATAAATGATATAAAATGTGTCATTTTATAAAATCTATCAATAACTAAAAAAATGGAATCAAAACCCCTTTGTGTTCTAGGAAATCCCATCACAAAATCCATACTAATGGATTCTTGAGGCCTATGTGGGATTGGTAAGGGCTGATAAAAACTTGCACTAGTGATTTTACCCTTGGGTAATCTAAAAATTTTAAACCCTTATACATACCTTCTCACTTCTGCTTGCATTCTAGGCCAATGGTAGTGCCTAGTGAATAATTTCAATGTCTGATCAAGCCCAAAATGGCCTGCCATGCTTCCACTATATTTTTTTTTGGATCAGATTTCCTCTTATTGAACTCTTTGGTACACACAAATATACTCCCTTGAACAATAATCCATCTTTAAGTATATATTCTAACCATGGCTACTTATTGAGTGTGTTTGGGTGCTTGCATGCATGGTATGCTTCCTTGAATTCCTCATCATCCTCATACAAATCCTTGAGTGCCTTAATGACAACACTCTCTAACTAAATTTTATGCATCAATAAAACCCTCCTGCTCAATGCATCTACCACTTTGTTATTTTTTCATTTCTTGTGTTTGATGGTGAAGATAAAGTTTTGCATGTATTCCACCCATTTGACATGTCTTTGGTTCAACTCAGGCTAATTAGATATGAATTGAATTGAATGGTTATCCATGTATACTATGAACTCCTTTGGCATAAGGTAATTCATCCACTTCTTCAATGCTTTCACCATGGCATAAAACTCCAAGTCATAGGATGAATACCTCTTCTTAGCATCATTCAAATTTTTACTAAAATAGGTTATAGGCCTACCCTCTTAGCTTGAGATAGACCCTATGGCTACACCACTTGCATCACACTCTATCTGGAACACTTTGTTGAAGTATGGAAATGCTAGTATGGGTTGTTTCATGATTATTTGCTTCAAATATTATAAACTTTTTTCTACCTGGACATTCCAAATAATATTTTTAATATCTCCCTTGATAGTTTCAATAATGGGAGAACATATTCCACTAAATTTTATTATAAACTTCCTATAGAAAATTTCCAAACCATGAAAAATTCTTACATCTCCTATTGTCTTAGGTGTTGGCCACTCCATGACTACCTTCAACTTATTCTTGTCCATCTTTAGCATGCCTTGTCAAATTACAAACCCAAGGTATATCAGTTCCCTTTTCATGAAATCACACTACTTGAGGTTGATCATTAGCCTCTCTTCTTGTAGCCTTATTATCACCAACTCTAAATGATGAAGATGTTCCTCTTTGCTTTGGCTGTAAATTAGTATATCATCTAGATAAACTACTACAAACCTTCCTATAAAATCTTTCAAAATTTCATTCATTAACCTCATGAAAGTACTAGGTGCATTAGTCAAACTAAATGGCATGACCATCCATTCATTCAAACCTTCATTCATCTTAAAATCAGTCTTCCACTCATCACCTTGCCTAATCCTTATTTAATAGTAGCGACTCTTAAGGTCTATCTTAGAAAAATATCTTGATCCACTCAAGCAATCCATCAAATCCTCCATCTTGGGAAGTAGAAACCTATACCTTATAGTGATTTTATTGATGGCCCTGGAATCAGTGTACATCCTCCATTCACCTTCCTTCTTTGGCACCAACATCATGGGTACTACACATGGGTTCAAGCTCTCTTTGATCAGCCCTTTGTCAAGTAACTCATACACTTACCTTTTGATCTCAGCATTCTCTTGTAGGGTCATCTTGTGTTCAGCCTTATTTGGTAGACTTACTCTAGGTACAAATTATATATGGTGTGTTATGCTTCTCATTGGTAGTAATGTGTTGGAAAGCTCATCAATAATAATATTAGCATACCTTTCCAAAATTTCTTGAATATCTAAGGGCAGATCATTGATTTTAGTGGCTATCATAATAGTCCTAGGTTTAATGACTAAATCAAAGACTATATCTTCTTCATGCATGGCATTTAAAAACTCTTTCCCACTTACCATCATCACATGTGAACCAACCAGTTGTTTATTATCTTCATCTTTCAAGGGAAGCAAGGTGTAACTAACTCGATCCTTGGTCAAAGTGTTCATTCTAATCAAATATATATTGAGCCCATGTGCAATACCCATGGTGTTGGTGCCAAATAAGGAAGGTGAATAGAGGATGTGCATTTATTTAAGGGCCATCAATAAAATCACTATAAGGTATAGGTTTCCACTTCCCAAGATGGAGGATTTGATGGATTTCTCTTGTGAAAGCTTGATTTACTTTAAATATTTATTTGTGAGGTATTTCTTCCCCTTACTATCCTCTACCTCTAAAATTCTCACTCCTTCCTCTATTTTTTTTATTATTCAACTTATCTTTATCCTTGAGTGTAAATTGATAGCATTCCTCTAGTGTCCTTGGGTTCACAAGTGCTAACTCATCTTGGAGATTGTATCTTAAACCATTCAAGTATCTTTCCACTTTCTCTTTATCCTCCTCTACATGACCAGACCTGATGATTTGCTTATAAAACTCTTTTATGTATGCCTTCGCACTCATTTCCTTCTGCTTCAAATTCTACAATTGTCTACACAATTTCATTTCATAATCACCTGGTAAGAACTTGGATTTGAGCTTGGAAATCATTCTATCCCAAGAAGTGATCCTATTCTTCCCCTTCTTTATTCTCTCATATTTTGTGAATTCCCACCATAATTAAGCATGCCCTTTTAGCTTGGTTCTTACAAACTTGAGCTTTTTGTCATTAGATACCTCCTCATACTCAAATTATTTATCTAACTCATTCACCCAATCCATGATTTTATCTCCATCAAGACCACTTGCATAGGTTAGTAACTCCACCTTTGGTTCAAACCCTTGACTCATGATCACCTTCAAGATTTTCTCTACACCTTGATCCTTCAGGTCCTTCAACTGTCTCTTCTCCCTCTACCTCTTCTTTGTCTTGTGACTAATCTTCCATATCACTCAAGTCCCCTGTTAGGACTCCTCTTTTTTGATCTCTTTATATATTTGTTATCCTTGCATCAAAACTAAGTCTCATGTCTCTTAGATTTTCCAACACAACATCTTGGTTCCCTTGGTTCCTTGTTCCACCTCTTCTGTTTCTCCCAAGTGGCATTATGAACCTTTGTGTAGGAAATTTATCAAACAAGTATCAAGTATTCTCTTTCCCAAAAAATATTATCTCTCCTAATTATTCTCAAGTATCCAAACTTGGCTCTAATACCAAAATGATTCATATAATCCCTTTTTAAAGTTTTAATTTAGAACTCTTAACCAAACACACCCTGCACTTCACCCTTCTACTAGCCCTATTTTGACTATTTTTTGAAAGGTACAAAAAAATTACAGTGACTTTTGAGAAACCAATTACTATTATGAGTATCCTTTAAGTAAATATACCTATGTAAAATGTGTTATATTACACAAACCCTAGATTAGGGCCTGTGGGAAACTGAGACAGTCTGAGAGAGGTCAAAATCCAACTATGGGTTCTATATTGAGTTTCAAAGCTTCAAAACAAGTTTGGAAGGTCTGACTAGACCTATTCCATCTTTCCAAATCCTTATCATTCATTGAAAAAACCATTTTCTATATAAACCAATTTAAAATCGGCTTGACTAAACTCACAATAGGACACTTTACAGGCTTGTGGGTTTAGAAGATGAATACAAAAACTGTGAAACACAAATAGAAAGATAAATAAACTTAAAATTATGTTAAAAAATTTACCTTGAGTATTCTAAAGTGTTTATCCTATAGTATTAGTCTAATTCCTTCAGTAAATATAGTCACTGTGTAGTCATACAAAGTCTATCACAAATATAGGTATTATACCAGTCTCCACATTACCAGCTAACTTCTTGATACCTTCTTTCAATTTTACACTATTTTTTAATAATAATAAAGCATTGTGAAATAATTTTGGATACACTACACAAATAATCAAATTTCATTGCATTCATAAAGTATACTAGACTGATTATAACAAAATGGACCCAAATAGGGGTCTACCTAGAACTTTCTTGAATAACAAATGAATAGAGGATATATCTTATAGTTTACAACCACCAATCTCATTCAAATATCATTCAAAATATTAAATAACCAATGCCAAATTCCATTGATCATTAACAATAAAGCATATGGTTTGCCACTTTAATAAGACACTCAAAATAGGGGTCTTAATACACCATTCTTGAATAGGGTCTGTAAGTCCTTTTTTTGCAAATAGGAGATTTTCTTTTTCCTCTTGCCTCTAATTCTTGACTCAAATAATGTACAATAACTATCTAAAAATTTTAAATCATGCCTCTTATATCAATACAACCATTTTTGCAATTTCTTGGAAAAGTTATCTATGTTAACAAGAGTCTTTTAAAAGGTGGCAAAGCACCAAACATGATTTTCATGACATATACCCATTTATAAATTTTAAAATGACTCAATAGACCCCTAATAACATTTTAAACTTTTTCAAAATCTTAAGAAAACATTTCTACACCCTTGAAATTCCTTAACATACACTAAAAATTCAAATTTTTTAACTACAAGTTTTGGTAGAAAAAACTATATTTGAAAATTTAACCTATTTAAATGCACTTCTATGCTACTAAAATAAAAAATAATCAAACTTTGACCTTATAAGGCCATCTAAATAAGTCTTAAACCTTAATGCAAAATAAGCCAAATTTTCAAAATTTGATCCCTAAGAGTGATAATCCTGCATGAACACATCTCTTGAACTTTCATTTTTAGAATCAAACATTTTAAATGAATTTAATTATAAGTAGTATTAAAATTTATATGATGAATCACACGGAGGGGATATCATACTCATCCATTTCTAGTAGATGACATGGTTCAAAAACTAGTACCATAAGTAGTATATAGAGCACTTGAAAAAATAGTTAAACCACAACCAAAATGAATCTGTAAAAGTCTTGATGATGTTGTTGATTGAGCAAGGAATTTTAGGGATCCACAGAGGACTAGACTACAACATCAATTTGTTGTTTACTCTTGGCATAGTTGTAAATAATTCAAGATTAAGAGACTTATAATGAGGCATGTGAACACCTTGAATGGAAAGCAATAATGGAAAAATAACTCCATTCTTTGAAGAAGAATGACACTTGAGACTTTTTCCCACTTTCAAAGGAAAAATTAGTGAGGTCCAAGTGTGTGTATTATACTAAGTACATGATAAATGTGTCAATTGACTAGTATAAAGCTACGATTATCATAAACACTTTCTTACAAGTTAAAGGTATTAATTGCCATTAAAAATTTTCTCAAATTTTTAAGATGATATCTACTATATTTTACTCTCTATGGTTGCAACACAAAGGTGGGAAGCCCATCAGATAGACATAAAGAGTGATTTTATCATGGTGACTTGCAAGAATATATTTACATGTCACCCTCCCAACCCCATTAGTGGTGAGAACATCAATTGTGAGTCAATTGAAAATGTTCTTGAATTATTTTAAATAGGATAATCAAGACTGGTATGATAATATTGATAGTTTTCTACTCAATTCAAATTTTACATGGAGTCACTCCGACCCCACAATCTACACAAAGAAATTATTTGGGAAACTCCTCCTTTTGGTCCTTTATGTGGATGACTTAATAATTATAATGATTTCCATGAAACATATATAGATGTGAAGACTCACCTAATGAATTATTTTAAAATGATTGACTTGGGTTGGTTAAACTATTTCATTGGTCTTTAGATCTCAAAGTCAAGGAATGACATATCTGTAAATCAGCCCAAGTATGCTCTAGACAAACTCTGACACTTAAACATGAATGCCTAAACTCCAACCTGGCTCCTTATTAGTATAGAGAAACTTTCTTCCAAGTATTATTATCCTTAATTTGGTGGTATACTTTACATGGAATTAGTGGTAATTATTATCTATTTGATCCAAACTTGACATGATCTATCCTTTCTAATTGGCCTAGTTTCTTGATATATAAAGACCCTCATGAGAGGCATAGGTGCAACCAAGTGATTTTAATGTATCTTCATAGCATTATTTATTATCATACTATGTATTTTTTAGCTATTAAACTATTGATTATATGTTATGTTGATAATCATTAGGCAAGAAATATAGATGATCACAAGTAGACGACAAGATATATTTATCATCTTGGGGTAGTTCACGTAACTTGGTCTTAAAATAATAAGTATACTATGCATATTGAGTTTGGTTGAGTTTTTTTTATTGTTCATGAGTTATTTTGGATTATGTGAATGATTTTAGAATTAATAATTCTAATATATAATGCTTTGGTGTAATAATCATAATACCATTTGTAACCTAATGGATCACCAATGCACAAAGCACATGGATATTAATATTCATTATATCTAGAATCTAATATATAATAATTTTGTTGATATTAAGTATTTTTTATACAAAAAATAAATTTCAAATAGCTTCACAAAGCCCTTACTTGAGGCCATATTTGTTTAACTCATGCAACTTTTGGGAGTGAATCAAGGTGTTGTCAAAGTGGGATATGTTTTGTGATTTTTACATCCTCTCCTTTATAAAAGTAAATCTTAATGGGGATGTAAATCTATTTAATAACACAAACACATTTTTATGGTTTAAGATGTACTTGCATTATTTAATTTTATTTTATGGATAGATTCTAACTATGTTCATTCTTATCCATTACTTATTATAAGAGAAGAGTGGAAATTAATTATTTACTTAACTAACCTTTACTAATAATAATAAGTATTATTTTAAAAATACTTTTTTTTAAATAACCTATTATTTTGAAAATAGTAATAAAGGGATGAATGACCATTATGTGATTTTAAAAAAATGTGCACAATAGGGATCTAAGACTAATAAAATACATCACTAAATGGAACTCTAACATGTTGAAATAAATAAATGAAATTTCCATTGATTTATTTATTAAAAAATACTAATGAAAAGAGAGATAATTGGTTGAAATTAACACTCCTAAGCATTGTAACTAGATTCTAAGACTGGAAACAGTGTTTTATAGCTATCTAGACTGATGTAAGTGCATGATGTTCATAGGTTTATTCATAGGTTTCCATTAAAATAAGTATAAATAATAAATCCATGTGCCAAACTTATCTATAATCACAAATGGTCCTAACTAATTTGGTTTTAACTTGCCTTTGCTTTATTTATTTGTATTGGTGTTCTTTTGATTTTCTTTTAGTTACAGGTCACTAATTTTAAACTCTCAAGTTTGAATTTTCTTTTTATTTAATTTATTAATTTTATTATGAAATATTTATAGATTTTAAGGGCATGTATTCTTTTTCTATCCAACTATCTAGTTGATGCAATTGATTTTCGTGATATTCACTGTCTTTGATGATATCCTTAAGAGAAACATGCAAGGATGGTATCTCTAGCTCTAAATGTAATACAAATTATGTACCATAAAAATTGGAATAATGAGTATCCATTGGCTCGTGTGATAGGCCAAAATGCATAAATAATATAATTATGCCAATTCTCACAATGTTTTTCAATTTTTTTGCTTAGGATTTTATTAATTATCTTATTTGTTGCCTATGTTTGCCCATGTCTTTGGGAATTAAAAGAGGTGTAAAATATGTGACAATTTATTTAATTACCACAAAACTTATTAAACATATTATTCTTGAAGTATAACCCATTATCCATGATAATAGCTAAAGGAATTTTAAATTGTGAAATGATATTAGTCATGAAAAATTGGCATGAAATCTTTTGTAGTTGATTACAACGAGATTACATCAACCCATTTTTTAAAATATTTTAGAGCTATGATGATAAATTTTTTACCCTATGATGATTTTTGGTATATATTAACTACCAAATCAAACCCCCAAAGATAAAATGGTCATGGTGATACAATAGGTTGTAACTCTTGTGAAAGAACATGGCTCAAATTACTATGTCTTTGGATTTGTATGCATAATTTTTCATCTTCTTGTCATCCTTGATCAATTTTAGGCCAATAAAAAAAATCTATAACAATTTATAAGACATGGATTTTCCACTAAATTTCATCCCCCCTTGTGTCCATTCATTATTGTGTACTTATTGTAAATTTATTTTTGCCTCCTCACAAGTAAGACATCAAAGTAATTATCCATCAAATGAGAATTTGAAAATGACTCCTTCAATTATAACATGGTGAATTTCATTATTTTACAACTTACACTTTTCATTTTATGAAAAATTATCTAAGGTAATTTTTTATATATAAAATTGAAATTTTTACTATTCAATTATGAATTGCTTTCACTTCATGTAACAACAAATACCATTAAGGTGTTCAAGTCTACTTTCACAATCAATGGCTACTGTAACTATCATATATTGATAATTTATGATTTTGATAGGAATAAAATAAGCTACACTAACCATATCGTATGAATGAATATTATTTTTGTGAAGTGTGCTCTCAATAATAATATTATCAAAGTATACCATTAAACATTGTACCATATATTTATATGGGATCAAATTTTCCTCCTTTGTATAGTAAATGTATAAAACCTAGTTGATTTTAAGTTGAGAATAAACATATACTTCAATAATTTTTTACTTTAATGTGCATGGAATGTATAACCCTAAAATGAACACCTCATATTCTATTATGTTATATATGCATGAGAATCCAAAGCAGTATGCCAATGGAATTATTTTATATGAAGCTTGATTAGAACTATTCCTGCCCCAGTTCCTAAGTCATATTTAGATCCATCAAAGTACATGGTGTAAGTATCATCATAAATATGAAATGCTCGATGTTGTGCCAAGTAGTAGTGTTGCATCTAATTTATCTTCAATTACTTGTCCTTTGTATATTTTTGATGTGCAAAATTTAATTCAAATTTCATAAGTAGCATTGCCAAATTAGTTATGTGTCCTGATGACTATGGTTTCACCATGACATACTTTATCAGGTCTATATTTCTTTATAATATATCTCTCATTTTTAAGCATGTAATTTCAAAGCCTTTATGTTGCAAAGACAATGTCCAAGCATAACTTCTCTATTGCATTATTAAAAAAAATTATAATCCATAAGTGTATGTTTGATGTAATAAATTACAAATTCTTTTTTATCATCATCATATTGAGCTAGAAATTATCTTAATGCATGTTTTATATAAAAATTTACAACCATAAAGCCTTTTCTAGAATTGGAGACATCATCATTGGGGGACGAAGAATATATTCTTTCAAAAACTCTTTTCATAACACTTGTCCCATTCAAACTTCATATCTTTATTTAGTAACCATGTAAATGGTTTCATCTTATTAGCTAATTGAGTCATAGATCATTTTATTTCTTGAATTATCCCTTGTAAATAGGTAATTGTTTTAATACCTTGGGTGGAGGCATTTACACAATATCCTTTAATTTATTTTAATTGACTTATATACCTCATTAGGATATATTATAACCTAACAATTTCTGTGATGATTCCCCAAATACATATTTCTTTGATATAATTGAAATAATAAATTGGGTTGTGTCATACATATACTATTTGTGTAACATTTCAAAGATTTTTATAAAAATTGTAACATGATCCTATTGATGCTTAGATTTTTCAAGTCATCAACATAATCTTCTACATTTTGTTGTCTAAGTTCATGAAATATGTGTGCCATATCCATTTTATACGTAGCTCCCACATTCCTATATCTGAAGGGGAGACCACATAACATAATGTTCCCCATCAAGGTATAAATGTTGTTTTGGTTTGATCTTTTGAATTAATATTTATTTGATTATATACTGGAAATCCATCCATAAATGATAACATTTCATAAACAACCATAGAGTCCATAATCACATCAATGTTAGAAAACAAAAATTCATTCTTAGGATAAACTTTATTCAAATCTTGAAAGTTTGGAAAAATTATAATTTTTCCATTAGGCTTGGAAACCGGCACAATATTATAAATGCAATTAGATTAATAAAAAAATTTAATAAACCATACATCATTTAAATTTTTTATTTCATATTTAACTAGTGAGGCTACTTCCAATGCATCTTCATGACTTTTTATTTGACTGGCTTCACATCAATGTTGATGTAACATAATCAAAATATCTATACCTAACATATCTAAATAAGACCAAGTGAATAATTTAAGGAAATCATGTAATACATCTCTAAAGGTTTTATCCTCTTTAACCTTAAGAATTATTTCAAGAAGGACTGGTCATGGGTCTTTATTAATGCTATAATTAAATTCAACATATTCTTCATTTAACTATGTTGAGTGATCTTCTATATATGGTGCATTAAGAATTGTATAAAATACATCTTATTGGACATCATCATGTGAGT
Source organism: Torreya grandis (assembly GCA_037957365.1). Classification (NCBI taxonomy): domain Eukaryota; kingdom Viridiplantae; phylum Streptophyta; class Pinopsida; order Cupressales; family Taxaceae; genus Torreya; species Torreya grandis. Next base: position 6,297,161 of record JARHVA010000250.1, on the reverse strand, counting down.
GTTTAGTCTCTTTGACAAGTGTGTGGGAATTTCATAAAGAAGAAAAACTTTTATTATGATAGAAGGAAGGGATCCTCATATGCCCCAAAACATTCTAAGAGAGACTCATCATTATGAAACTTATCTATTGCCCAAAATTCTAGTGAATTATATCATCAATGAGCTCAAAATGTATTTAATCTATTTTTGTTACATGATGAACTTCTTGCATAGGATTAGGTGTTTATCTAAGGAAGTGTGTGCAAATATTAAATTTCTTTATTTACTTTCATTATTAACAGTTGAATCTTTATTATATCTAAGGCCTCATCTACCTTTATGATCAGATGGAAACACTAGGCTAAGAATGTCTTTGCTTGCTTTCCTAATCCTTGTATTATATATCCTAAATTTTATATATTTTTTCATACAAAACCATATTGTGTTAAATTTTTTGCTAGTGCTAGAGGGGTAGACTTAATAGATACTAGTGTTTTCATATCTTTATTCAAAATGGGACACCCATATTTTTTAGGATAAGAATATAATTGTGTGGAATCATAATCTTTTATCTCATGTTACTACATAAGATAAACCACTGAGGGTTGTATATGAGGTAAGTAATTTTTAGTAGGTTGGGTCATTGTGTAGTGTTTTAAATTTTTATGATCCATAGGAAAATTTATATAAATCCTTCATGAATAAACTTGATACATGCATGAAAGGTATAAGGAATTACATGCATATCATGAATCTAAGGTCTACCTAGTAGAATATTGTATTTAATATCATTGGGTATAACCTATAATATTATTGATATTATTATTAGACCTATAGTTATATTCAATGCAAATTGTCTTATCATTTTCTAAGGTATGTTATCAAAGCCATGAATATTCATATCATATTAAGTAAGCTATTTGGACCCAATACCAAGTATATAAAGAAAGGAGATATTATAGATATTAACTCTTAATCCATTATCTACCAAACCAACTTAACTCCATTATTTAAAATTCACACTTGAATATACAATGGGAGATGTTTATTAATAATTTATCTAAGAGGTTAGTCTTATTTCTCAAAATAACTATTATCTTCGCTCCACCATAATGTTTTGACAATAGATGCAAAAAAATAGGTTTCGTATCAATTGGTAAGGTTGTATCACGTAGTGCCACATGAAAAATATCCTTATAGATGTTGGACCTATACATATATATATATATATATATATATATATATATATATAATGGATTATTCTTAATTTTATTGATGACATCATACTTTATAGTGATATTATTTGACACCCTCAGAGGAGGAGGAACATTAAGAGGGATATGTTGAATACCTCTAATTTGCTCTATAGGATGATACACCTACCTCTTTTTGTTTCAAGAGCATTGACATCAACACCTAATATAATCCTAAGGTTAATAATGGGCGAGGGATCTTATCTATTACTATGTTGAGATTTAGGGGGAGGAATAAAATTAGTCATACATATCATTTCCCATCGAGTAGTAATTGGAGATATCTCATATTCAATATTCTTACAATGTGTTATTAAGGAGAGCTAAGCATTTATTATTATTAATTTCATATATAATTTTATTTTAGATAAATTTAACCCATTTCATTGCAATCATTGTAAACATATTACATATTATAAACATGTAATCATGACAATCATAGCTTGAATCATAAAATACACTATATCAACATCCATTATAACTATGCAAGGGATTTTATTATATTAATAAAGGGAAATTGGAAATAAAAAATTATATATGAAACCCTAAGAAGGAAAGATGAAACCATAAGGGATAGATACCTAATTTTTATCACACTCAAAACTAGGATCGAGTTCACAAAAATATTTTATTTATTTTTAGATTTAGGTGATCTAAATAACATAAAATTATTGAAATTCATATTATGAATAATATGGAATAAATCATACAAATTTGAATGCTAAAATGACATTTATTATACATACTATTTATATAAATGACTAAGCAAAGAGGGGAGAGAAGTCACTTAGCTAATTTTCTAATTCTCATTATTTGTGTCATAGTCTATTTAAATGTTCTATAATATCTCTATAAATGTTAAGATTAAGAAACAAATTGTCAAAAATTGCATGGATGTTGTTGAGGAAGCTCAAACACCTATCATAACTAGTATTATCTACTATATGTCTAAATGTTTGGGTTGACTGTGTTAATATTTTATACAATATATCATTATGTCTACCTTTGTAGATGATTTATATGTATTTGTTTGTCTTTGGTCCTATGTGCATGTCTTTATTTTTATTCTCCTTCCTTGAAAACCTAGATTCATTTTTTGTACCATATTGACTTATAAAAGGGGTTTAAAATATGATTTGGATAGCTACAACCTCTCCTTACAACATGATTAAACATTGTATATCTTTCAATAATCTAAAGATAACTCAAGTTGCATGTAGTTCTACCACATAGGTGTGAGTGTGTTCAATCATGATCCACTAGAATAAAATGTAATGATTTTCTTTAGACACTTTATAACATGCAACTTGGACCTTGTGTTTTTTACTTAGACTTGGCTCTAAGGATGCTACTTTGAGGGTTTTCTTGGATATGTATTATTTTATGGAAATATCTCAAAGAAATTCAAATGGATTTCTCAAGCTTGCAATTGGTTATAAATTTAATTTTAAATTAAGTATGGCCTTAGGATTTATTTTCATTTATATATGACTCTTTGGTCTTTCCCCCCATGGCCAACATAGAAAACACAGTTAGATTGATCCAATGGAAATGTTTGAATTTTTAAAAACATAGTCAAGGATCCTGGGTCACTAGTGGTGAAAGTGGACACCTGCATCAACCATAAACATATGTTTGTTTATAGAGCTATATAGAATGGGTAAATGATTAATTTGGAATAAGGTGATAGTGTTATTAGTATTTTAGAATGTTCTGGAATAGTCTAGGGAGACTTTGAGTATGAATTATAGTAAATTGGGTTGGCCAAGTTAATATATAGATAAACATATAAGGGATGGTGTGCCCAAGATTAAAATATATATGTGCAAGTCATGTATATCAAAGGTATGTCAAAGTTGACATTGCCAAGTATCTAATACTAAATTTAGGCATCTACACAAATACATAATCTAATTATGATTTGAGAAGGGGATAGAATAATTGGACCATTCATTATGACCTGAGACAGAGTCATATGTCAATTTTGACCCTTTATTACTGATTATTCCATAATGTTATGATTCTTACCTCTGATAATTTTTAACTTTTTTAAATTTATAAGTTACTTCAACATATAAATATGATCAGGATATTGGATTCACTTCAGTAAATGTGTGGTTAAAACTTTTTGAAATTAATCTTTCTTGTTGTATAACTAATTTGATTTAATTTCATAATAAAATAACCTATGTTAGGGTTAGTAGCCCATGCCTCCCTCTTTGTAATTAAAACTACATACCCTATGCATAGTAAAATTAGGGTTAAATATGTTTATATTACTTTTGAGTGATCCCAACCCAAAAGAGAGAAAGGACTTCACCTCCTCTCCATATGTAATCAAATGAAAAAATATGTTTCACTGTGTAGACACTTAAAATTGGTCTTTGGCACTTTATCAAAATTAATTTGAATATACATCAACATACTTGGATAATGTACATATATCTAAATCTTTAGCACACTTTCCCTTCATCAATCTACCCATCCACTAACTTATCCACATCGATCTTCTAGACATTTTTATTTAAGGTTAATTTGATATATATAGAAACACCTTTGGAATCCTAGACATACATTCTTCATACCTTGTATCCTTATTTTCACTCCTAAGACACTACAAGTAAACCTAAGTAGTGTTATCGTAGGTGTTTCTCTTTACTGGTAGTTTCTAGGGGCCTTCAATGGCTATTTTTTAAATTGGTAAATCTCTCTTAGGTCAACCTAGACATGTTTCATGATTTGGTTATGGTGATAAATTAATGAAGAGTCACCTATATATAAACCATCCCTAAGGTTATTATGGACCTTGGATCATCTATAGACCTCTTAGATATTTCTTACTCTCTTGGAGAATTATTAAAAAGGCATATATGTATCTAAAATATTTAAGGAACAACCCTATATTAGTCCATAGAGCCAATTATGAATACAAAGAAGTCAAAATTGCATGGTGAAAAATGTCAAAAATCAAAGATGGGACTACATTATAAATTGTACATGATTTTTCACATTTGCACACTCACCAAGTAGAAGAAATATATGATTTTTGATCCCTCTTCAATATATTGGAATGTAATAAACACTCATACCTTCAATGGGGAAAGGTTTGGATCAGTCTACCCCAAAAAAATTTAACCTATTTTTAAGGTCTCTTGTTATCAATCAAGCATAATTAGGGTTTTAAACAAAAGAGATAGAAAACATAAATCATCACACAGGATTGAAGAGTTCACATATGTAGGAGAAAATTGTAAGCACATGCAAAGATATCCCAAAATATGTAGATCTCCATGATGTGTAGAGATAGTACTAGTAAACCCAAATAGTGTTGGTTAATGACCTTATTGGTAGTGTCTAGACAACCTGTTACCCATTTTTAAGGCTTGAGTACTAGATGAGCATTTGTTAAGCATTTCCATATCATGTGACATCTTTTGTGGGTGACACACAATTGAAATCAGCTAAGTAACTCTATTTTATTATCAATTCTAAATCAAATAGTTGTAATATCTATTATCCTATTTCAATTCAAATTATTATATTTATTTTCTTTGTTTATGTAATATGAATTAGTGCATAGTTTCAATTATTTTATATATCTTAGGTGCAAAATAAATCAAAACATTCTGACAAACCTGACTTCTCATTTTAAAATGAAAACCTTGGGATTCCTTCTACACTAAGGTTTCAAAATATTTTATTAGGGTTTTAGATTTAACCCCTCTTAGGGTTTATTATTCAATTCTTTCTTTTTTTTAGGGTTTTAATTTTTTGGGCTTATAAAACCTTTTAAAACTCTAATATGGATACAATGGAAGATGCAAGTGATGTTAATACTTATTATTTTGATATACATATAGATAAAAAAAAATGGAAAATATTAGCAATAATAATCTTGATGAACAAGATAACCCATTTCATAACACATACTAGGTTGAGCTTAAATAATATCTTTAGATAAATCCCCATATGGTTGAAGCATTTTTGCATGTAACTAGAGATGAAAATAAAAAGTTAGTTAAGAAAACAACATTTGAAGAACCACGTGATGAACCTTTGAATGATACAAATCTACCTTCTAAAGGCTCACATCCTACATTATGTTTTCAAACCAATGTTTCTAGTGCTTATATTCATGTGTATAAACCTATGACTACACAATTGATGCTTACACTTAGTGTACCTAATATGGGGTTACAATATTTTACTCCTTATAAATCTATGTGTATCCCTATTGCAATACCCCTTATGAGGAACCTCTAAACCATAGTCATCAATATACATTTTTATAATTTGTTGATCCTTTGAATGTGTATGAATTCAAATTTTGATCCCTCCCTTATTTAAAGGTTTTATTTATTGAAATGAAATTGGAATAATTTTAATTATTAAATTTTAAATTGATAAATATAATAAATCATGAGTAATTTTTAAATGTAATATAATATATAATTATTAATTATAATATATTTTATTTGGAAACTTTTGCCTAGCCCCTCTAGGAAGGCTAGAGGAGCTATTGGTTAGGCCCTAGATTAGGGTGGGTAAATTGGCAAATGTAAGAGAAGTTATTGTTGAGTATAAATAACCCTTTGACACTGTACAAGTGGCTTACTTGTATAACTAGGCCCACATGGGTTCATAAGGTCATTAAATGGAAGTATGGGCTTGTAAGACATGAGGTGAGTCTTATAAGTAAATTACTTTCCCATTTATTAGGTAAATTAATTTTCCATTTATTAGGTTAGGTGGAAAACCCTTTGGTTATGAAATTTGGGTTTTAATATCCCACTCTTGGCCTTTTCTTAGGGTTGTTCATTTGGGTTCATTTTCGATGGAGGGAGTTTGAAGTGGAGAAGAGGAAGCTCGAAGGATTTTTAAGTAAGGAGGTTAGAGGTAGGAATGTTTTTATCTCTATTTTTCCTCTTATAAATTTACCTTTCATGAACATGCAAGTGAATTATTTTGGTTGAAAATAATGATGTTCAAAACTTGTAATTTATATTATTGATTTAACTTTTAAGAGTTTATGGAGTTTAAGCCTTAGGTTGTTAAAGGGTCTGAGTATAGTAAATTAGGGTATAAATATATAATAAATACATCCACTAATTTATGCAATAATTGAATTAATCTAATATTTATAGAAATAGTAATGGGTGACACAAATAAGTACTTATCTAGAAAATGACTAAGATGGATGATCTAGATGTTGAAAAATGATGTGGAAATAGATCTGAGTGTTGTAAATAGGGTCCAAGTGATAGAAACCCTCCTAGATAATAGTGTTGTACCTTAGATAATAGTGTTATGGCACTAGTGTCCTAATTTTAGTGCTAATGTCATTTGGGCAAAAAAAATTCTAATTTTCTAGGTGCACCTTTGGTCAAGTTTGAATTTCATGTACCTATGTGGATGAGATATAATTCACTATTTATACATTGTTTTGATTTGATTTAGAAACAAACCCTAGACCTTCATGTTGTTAGTGTATTTGAGTGGCACAAGTAGTAAAATTTTGATGTTATATGGGTAGATAGGACATATTCATCACCCTGCTATGTTGAGAGTTGCTTATATACTAATACTTTAAGGAAGGATCAAGCCCGATGTAGTTCTCCCACTTAAGTGTTTGGTGCAAGTAAACGTGAATGCTAGTAGAGTATCAACTTGAGTGATTTGATTGAATCTTAAGACTATAAATCTATGTATTCTAGGATTGGGATGGTTGTCGATGATTGTATACAAAATTAGGGTAGAATAGGGATCAATAAACTTTATTATTCATAACTTGTTCTAAGCTTGTTTGTGTATTTTGCATCTAATTTCTATCTAACAGATAAATAGATAAAAGTCATGTATTTATATTGATCTAGTGCTTTTATGAGGTTTATAAATAGGTCTATACTCACCCTAGGTGTCATAGTAATTAAAAATATATTCATGGGGGTTGAAATTTGTCAAAATATAATAGTATTGAAAGTGGAAAACTAGCACAGGATGTTACTCTCCAAATTATATTGCTAGTGTTTAGGTGGTAGAACCTGAGGCACTAGGGGCCTGGATTCCTAAGGGAGGGACTGAGACTAATTTTGATATGTCTATGGATGTGTAAGGCCTACATGAAATTTGGATAAGTATTGAAAGAGGCCCTAAGATAGGTCTAGGGTTAAGCTAGGGATAGGTGGTCTTAAGTAACACTCATTACACTCAAGTGACATTTTATATGACTACATTTCCCCCCTTTATTCTATAAATGTAGCAAAGTGAAATGACTAGAATAAGGTAAAAGGAAGCATACCTAGACTTACCTATGAGTTGAAGCCTATGAATCTAGGTCTGAGTGTGTGAAACGTGCTCCATTGTGTATCCTACAAATGAAACATGGAATAATCAATCTTTACTTAAGATATATCAAAAGCAAAGACAAAAATGATTAAAGAGATAAAAGAGAGAGGAAATGAATGAACACACCTCATTTGGTATGTGAACCAATGAAAAAACTTAGTGATATGTTATGTGTGTAACTAGTGATCAAATCAGTGAATAGCTTGGACTGAGCTGATGGATTTCCTAATCCACATGTGTGGGTGGCTCAAGAACTCAATTTAGTTTTGACTTCATCATTACCCACCCTTTCTCAGTGGACCACACACTATGAATAACTTGGATTGGACTTATGACTTGTCCAACCTTCCTATATAGGTGGCTCATGAACTCAAAATAGGTTATAACTCCATCATTTCCTACTCATGTGTACTATATGTAGCTATAAGTAAAATTGTGCAATGTAACTATAACTATGTAGGATGGCCTTGGGGCCATTTATAAAATCTAAAATGAAAAATGGCCAAGGGACCTCTCGGGTACCTGGGAATGTAGTTTAGGGACTACATAGAAATGCCAACCATTACAAATGGAATAAGGCATCAATATAGAATGGTACCTAGTGTAAATTATTTCTAAAGTATATAAAGTAAATAATGACATGGATTTTTCCATTCCATTTGAGATGAGCTAGTGTAAAATTTATCATGTGGAAATAATGTGTTGCATACATGCCCCCAATTCTAATATCTATGCATATAGATTCTAGACTAAGTTTTAGAAATCTATAAATGTGTATCTAAAACTAAAATGGGAATGATCATTTCATGCATGTTGCCCCCAATCTGAGCAAACCTAGTATTATTATGTGTAAAATTGAGCATAAACTAATCAAATATGAGAACATGTGACTGAAAATGTGCAAATTTGGGTAGTAACTATTGTGTAATTTTGTTAAATCTAGATTTCCCTATTCTTGGGTTACTGGATAATAGCATTATACTTTGGATAGTATTGTTGGGGTACTAGTGTCTTAATTTTAACACTAATTTCCTTCTGTAATTTTCTATGTAAAATGAAATTGATCTATGTTTAACTAGTTTTTGTGTGTTTGCTTGATTTTGTACTCTATATTATGTGTCTGCATGTTGAAAACTATATTTTGAGTACACTTGATGGACTAAAATTTATGACAAACCACTGTGAATTCCCCCTCTTTTGATGGGAGTTATTATACCTATGCAATAATTGTCCTTAAAATAAAAGCTTTGCATTGTGTATGTTAGATTGAGTATATATGATATCTACATAGTAAAACAATATAATGTGTATACATGACATTATAATGTAAGATAATCTAAGCATAAGTTGGTAATGTATGACGTATGTTATATCTATCAGTCATAAGGTTGTCAAGATAGATATAACAATGCAACCATGTGTATAAACAACATAATCTAATAATGATTTATGTAACCACCTAGGGGGATGGAGCATGATGTCCATTAAGGTTCCCAAAGAGGAAGGAGAGATGTATGAGAGCACTCGTGGAATCTAACATTGGGTATATAAACAATAAGTAAAATAAAAGTGTCATGGCCATGATGCATACATAAACGCATACATATAACACACATGATGCCTAAAAAGTAGGCCAAGGGGTCACAATACAAGGTACATGGGTACATGTCACTAAATCTAAGAAATCAATACATATGAGGACATGTTCAATTGTCTATATATGAAAATAATAAGTTGGCTTAGAACTACATGGAAAGAAATGTTCAAATGTTTGCATGCACAATCAAAAAGTCACACACAAGGACATGGTCACATGTCCAATGCATACACATAATGAAATGAATTGGCATAGAGCCTTAGAACAATGGAATATTCAAATTCCATTGAATAGATGTAGAATCAAAGAGACACAATCAAGTCTAAACTAGGAAAGTTATAAATGAAAGTATGCATGAACATGTAGTACATATCTATATAAAATCAAAGATGTACATAAACTAAGTTTATAGTAGTACTAGTTGGAAAAAAATTAGAGAAGTATGTAATGATCAATATCAAGGTATAGATAATGTTAAATCTATGATATAGAGTATAGAAAGATGGAACCTGGTAAACTATAATCTTTGTAGTATAATTCCCCCAATGGGTGAATGTATTAATGATGAGTTTGTGTATGTTTCCCCAGTGGGAAGATAGTAACAAATATGGATCTATGTGTTAGCCCTGAGTCCTATAAGAATCTATGAACACTCAATAAGAACAAGTGAATCATGTATGTATGACAAAACTGACTATATTGAGATAGCATATATAATACATAAAAGTATAAAGAATGTGAACGTGGATATGCAAATAATCTAAATTTCATATATTCTGAGTAATATGTGAATATTTTTTGTATTTTGAACACATTATATTATTTTTGTATTTGTTGAGTATATAAGCTATGTACAAACAATCATGAAAATAAAACTATATACAAGGATCAAGGTAAGAGGAGAGATACTACTAAATTATGAGTCTCACAAGAGACTCACAATCAAAGTGTCTTGTATAAAATAGATGTATAGTGATCATGTGTGTTGTGTGATGAGGTATTTGGGATCTACGAATCAGATGTACTAAGTGATTTGTAACTGAAACTACCTGTGGAATAGGACTATGAATCTGAGAATTTGACTAAACTGGCCTATGAAATATAGGGCTCTAAATTTATGAAGTTGACTGAACTAGACTATGAACTATAGGGTTTTTAGGGCCCCATCTAGTAGAATAATATGTAATTGGAGTGGGTGATCTATGTTGTAACATTGATCTATGTGTTGGTGGAGAGAGAGGCCCTATAGAATCCATAACATGACTCTAATGTATGGGTCTCTCTAATAAAGGTCTCCATGGGAGAGTATGCATATGTGGTACTACTATAGGAGTAGACCTCACCTACACTTGTGGCTCAATTGATATTGGATGTGTGCTAATAGACTCTATGCATTAAATGGTAACTAGTGTCTCCTGTATTACTAGTTGTGGAATAGATAAAGGATACTCATATGAAAGGCCCTCAACTATAACCACATGATTATAGCATGTATATATTTGATGCATATGTGTATTGTGGATGGAATGGCTTGAAGCTATTATATCCAAGGTATACCCAATAACATGTCAAATATGTCAACATTAGGTACCACTATGAATATAGTGGCCACGTATGTGATCCTAACCTATAATGGTATTACTATCTCCTTGATGGAGCTCTGAATGTGGCCACTAAAACCATGAATAATTATATCTATCTAAGAAATATCCTACTATGAATAACCCAAATTTTGTATAAGTGTGATATTACACATGTTGACACTTGACCCATTGTCAACCATGATACTATAAATAAGATGATGATCAATGTAGGCTCATACAAAGAGTACATGTAAATTTGTGTCATTGTCAACTATCTCCTACTCTAAAAAGGTGATAAGAGGTCTAGTTGAAAATATAGTATGATACACCCAAATGATATTTTTTAGAGGGTGTGTGTTTGTAGTTTGAGTATGATATAATGTTAGTGGTGGATATACTTGATAAGTATAGTAAACAGTTGAAGTGCCTTTTGTCTCATTAACTATATGTTTTAGAAATAGATCTAAATATATTTTCAATTCTTTTATTTATGTTTATTTTGGTTTAAGTGCCTCTATAGGAGTGTTGAGATCAATGATATTATTTTCTATCAAATATTTTATCTTATGTCACAATCTAATGCATTTATTTATGATATGGCCTAGTGCCCTGTGATAGTTGTAAAATGTATTAGAATCATAGTTCTTTGGAAGAAGTCTTTCCATGTAAACCTCTTTGATGAGAGGGAAAATATGGCATTGCATTCTAAGAGCTATTATAGAACACGTGTTGGATACTGAAGAAGAGTCATGAAAGTTCTCCTTGGAGGAGTTGATAAAACCAAGTGAGGAGGTGGCTTTGAAGTTACATTTATTATCATTTTTGAATCATTCTTGTTCTCACTAGGTTTCGCCTTATATGGAGTCTTAAATTAAAATTCTTAGTAGTTGAATTTGATCTAGTTGTGTAATTTATTTCATCCATAGAGAGAAGCTTGACTTCCCATTCTTTCATTACATGACAAAGATCTATGAATTATGGAAACTTCTTGAATAGGATAGCTTCATGCAATGTTAGTAATAAACTCTACTTAAATATGTCTTGGAGTTCTCTATTTTCCATGGGGATAATCATATTTATTAATATAGTTTTATATCACAAGACATACTCATCTATTGGTTCATTGGACTTTTTTTGATGTAACACCCAAAAAAAAATCATAAAAACACTCTTAATTTTTTTTCTTCTCTTTTGTGCAACACTAACTCCATACAAGTAAACACTTCAACTATTAACACAACCATACTAATGTGAACCTTAAGTAAACATGTCTTATAATCCCACATCCACAAGAAAACTTAACCTTAAGCGTATACAACCCACTCAAGGTATGTTATATGCAATGTATATGCTTAACTTCTATGTCAGAAAATAAAAATCATAAAGGTGTTCAACAAGCTAGAT